>APFE031730536.1:22645-39520 GCA_000404065.3 Pinus taeda | reverse complement strand
AACCCCCTTATTATATTGATATACCCATGTGGTGCCCATATTGTTACTATTGTGCCCCATAGAAGCCCACTATTGTTATTATTGTGCCCTTACATTATTATTGCTATGTCGGCTCTGATTAGGTTATGAGCCCTTAGACTCCTATATATAGAAAGGAGGTCTTTTCATTTGTATCATCCAAGAATTGTTCATTTATGTAATGTAAAGGAGGTTGCCCCCTCGAAGAGGCTGAATTCTAAGGCGTTGATCTATCTTTTCTATATATTTTGAGCTGGTTTCATAACAAAATGGAATTGGTGGGTGGCCACCAATATCCACCTGGATCAAGGATTGTCTTCCTCGATGTCATTATCTGAAGAAGAAATATTTTCAGAAGTAGAAGGGATAAATAGAGGTGGCACATCAACTGAACTAGGCTCGTAGGCCGATATATTTTTAGCAAAATTTACATCTCTTCTGATGATAAAATTTTTGGACTTAAGTGGAATAAGTCTATATGCATTGACATCTACATAATATCCAACAAAAATACATTTTTCACTCTTAGGTTCTAAAGTTTTATGTTTCTCATCTGGAATATGGACCCATGCTTCACTTCCAAAAACATGAAAGTGACTTACATCTAGTTTAATTTAGTTCCTTGCTTATTCTGGAGTTATATTCTTTAAAACCTTAGTAGGAGTGCAATTTACTATGTAATTTTCACAGTTAATTGCTTCATCCAAAAAATTAAGACTAAGTCCTTTAGATTGAAGCATATAATTATCCATTTCCTCTAAGGTGAGATTCTTCATTTCAGCTACACCATTTTGTTGTGGAGTATATGGAGCAATATGTTTCATTTGAATTCCATGCTCAGTGAAAAAGTTGATGAATTTGTTGTTAACATATTCTTTGTCATTATCAAATCTTAGCTTAAGAATTTTATGTCCAGATTGTTTCTCAAGAAAGGCCTTAAAGGCCAAGAACATGTTAAATGATGCACTCTTGAATTTTAAGAAGTATACCCAAGCGCGTTTGGAGAAATCATTAATGAAAGTTAAGAAATAATTGTATTCAGTGAATGAAACAACTAGAAGTGGACCACATAAATCACTATGCACAAGTTGAAAAGGGGTTGATGCGTGCCAAGAGGCACATTTTTTAAAACTATCCTGATGATGTTTTCCGAGTACACATCCGAAACAAACACCATCCCTGCAAGATGCCATAAGAATGTGTGTCACCATATTTTATTTACATAGATTTTGAAGGGAGCGATAGTTTAAGTGACCAAATCGTTCATGCCAAAGCTTTCTCACTTCATCATTATGAGCAAAAAATATCGAGGGAAGTGTTAATGACCCAAATTTGTTAAACTTATACAACCTTGTAGCATCATCAGCAATGCCAGTAGCTAGAATCTATCTAGGATCTCGTAAGTCCTTAATTACAACATCGTGAGGTGGAAATTCAACGATTTTACCTTCACCTGAATGATTTATCTGATATACAGATAGAAGGTTGCAGGATAAGGTTGGAACATGTTAGTCCTTACAATCTCCTAGGTTGAAAATGAAATCGACAGGGGTAACCTCAAACCACTTGAGCTCAGTAGCTATCCCTACTGAGCATGAGACGGATCTCTCTAAGTCTCTTAACAGTGACATGACTTTGAATCAAATGAATTTTAGGCTAGATATGTGTATTTGTTTGTGAAAATTTGGGTTTTTTAAAGGATTTGCTGAACTTAGGGTTTGGAGCCACAAGTAGGTCTAGGTTGGGGAATACATGAGGAAACATAAGAAGGAGCTAGATGTCAAAATATATGGTGTAATTTGAGTATTTTTCAGTGTAGTATAGAGGATATAGTGTGGAAGATAATGAGCATAAGTAAACATGATTTCATTAGCTTAGGAAGACAAAACACATAACTATGAAAACCAGATAACAGAGCTTGAAAAACAAAAATTATGAGCATTTTATCACAAGGAATTCATAGAAAGAAGAGATATAATGTACATAAATATGTTTATACCATGAGAAAAAAAAAGAATGAATTCCAAGCACCATGAAATCACTGGGCTAGAGTTCCTTGAAAATAGCTGCAACCTGTATCTATATTAACTAAAAGATGATTACAATGCAAGCCTCCTTCAAAAAAAGTTTCAACCACGTCTCCTGAAGTGAAATGATACATATAAACTCTCCTAGACCACTTGCCTACCTTCAGGAGTCAAATTCCTTGGTGGAGGAACTGACTCCAAGATTCTCTCAACCAACAAGTAAGAGTGAGAAGGTGAAACTCAAACGCTTCATGAAGAGTTTGTTTAGGAGTTTTCTTCTTTTATGAGGCCTAATGAGCATCAAAAACAACCTATGATGTACATTTATTCATGCCTACATCACTTAGCCTCGTAACTAGTGCCATTAGATAGAGAATCTTGACTTTGACAAAGTCAGACTAGAAACTAGAAATTTTACACAATGAAATTTTCCAAATAAAAACACAGAAAGTGTAGAAGCGCAGTGCCAACTTTGCGCTGATTTTTAGGTTCCTTCCAGGGGTCAAAATTCAAGTATGAGAGAACGATCAACTAGCCCTTCAAGTCTAGTTTCCAGAACAGTTTGAATTTATGAATTTGGAGCAAGATAATACCTTCAAAAATCCATTCTCCCAAGGTCACTCCAGAAGCACAACACCTGTCAAAACATGGTCCAAAATGCTAGTTTTTTGCCACTTTTTTGCATTTTTCTCCAAAACTAGGCCACCTCTACAAAATATTGGAAAATGGGTTTTTAGAGGATAGCAAGACCTTTCCAAAAATGTATATATTTCCTCACATGGAGGCCTTAGGAAAAAGCGCAGTGCCCAACTGAATTTCTGAACTTAGACCAAAATTTGTCAAAAAACTCAAAATGCTTAGAATTTGCTCAAAATTGGAGGGAAGGTGTAAAAATAGGTTTTCTATAGCTTCATGGATGCTTCAGCATGCATCTCCAAGTTTCCCTCATCCTTTTGATTTTTTTGGCCTCCTTGAGCTTATTTTCAAGTTATTTCACTTTGTCATTTGCAATCATGCTTTGAGCTTGATAGTGATGCGCCATGTGTTTGAGAAATTGATTGTCTCTGTTTTCCTTCTCAAGGAGTTTCTCCAAGTGTTCATTCACCCTATTAAGCCAATATTCCTTAACTTGATGAGCCTCTAGGTGCAACGCCTAGCTGAATTTCCGAACTTAGACCAAAATTTGTCAAAAAACTCAAAATGCTTAGAATTTGCTCAAAATTGGAGGGAAGGTGTAAAAATAGGTTTTCTATAGCTTAATGGATGCTTCAGAAAGCATCTCCAAGTTTCCCTTGTCCTTTTGATGTTTTTTGGCATCCTTGAGCTTATTTTCAGGTTGTTTCACTTTGTCATTGGCGATCATGTTTTGAGCTTGATAGTGATGCGCCATGTGTTTGAACAATTGATTGTCTTTGTTTTCCTTCTCAAGGATCTTATCCAAGTGTTCATTCACCCTATTAAACCAATATTCCTTATCTTTATGAACCTCTAGGGCGATCCTATCTTCTAGGTCAAGATCCTTGTTAAGTAGAATTTGATCTTGTTCCTCTTGCAAAAATTTCTTGAGGCCTCTTGTTCTTGGTCCTTTTATTTTTCCTCTCACCTCTGATGCTTCAGGCTCGGTTGATGTCATGATCTCCTTACCTTTTCCAACTTGTTGCAATAACTTGGCTTTTTCCTTTTCTAGGATCAACTCTTTTGCTTTGAGTTGATTGTTTTCTTGTTCAAGGAATGATATGACATATTTTTCTCTTTCCAAATTGATTGCTAGCCCCTTGATTTGATAGTGCTTATCCCTATTTTTCTGTCGCGTGTTTCAATTCTGATCCTTAGCCTCTGAATCAACCAGTTCAAACTCATGCTCAACTGTGTCTTTCTCTTTTGCTGTCAGTTCCTGCTTTGTCGATGAAGAAGGCTTGGCCCCTTTCTCTCCATGAGAAGAAAACACAAGCCTCTGGCCCTTCTTATACACTTTAGTCACCTCAGGTTTGGATAGTTGAGTCTTCTCCACTAATTTGCTAGAGGACCCCACATCCATTTGAATGAAAACATAAACTGTGAGTTATGAATGGAAATGAAGTGATGTGAAGGTGGATTTCGACAAAATGATAGAGGAGGTTTGAAAAAGGTGGATATTAACTTTGGAAGCTGATGAAAATGAGTGAGGAAATAGTGGAAGAGTGATCTACTTGCGAGGAGTAAAATCAGGGTTTGTAATGAAAAATGCCCAAAAACCTTTAGAAATGAGCTAGGGTTTTACTTTTTGAGGGGTAAAACTTTGTTTTGAGGTGAATTGAATGGTTAAACTTGCTTATCAAACATGTATGCAGGTGTAGGAAACCATTTTACATGTTTTAGAAACCAAAAATAAAGATGGCCATTTTCACCCTATCATTTCCCATGCAAATTTAACTACAAACCATAACTTGAAGAATCATTGACATGAAATGAATTTGGAAAAGAAAAAGAGGGATAATGATAGTTTAATTACTTTTCCCTTGGCTTATAAGTCAATAAAATCAAGCTTTCAAGTGAAAAATTTAGATTTGGGAGATTTTTGAAGGATTTCTAGGCACTCTGTCTTGCGCGCAGCGCAATTCACAGAAGTGCAGCGCCATCTTCCAAACCAATTTTGGCGGCCTTAAACTATTCCAAATTTAGATCTTGATAGCTTGTTGGAAATATCTAGAAGTATGATATAATATGGACACCTAAAGCATGTAATGTGGACACTCCATGAGGGAGAAAAATTGATTTTCCCCAGGTCACTCCAAAAACTCAGGGTTTCTCTGACAAAAGAGAATCTCCAAATTGCATAGCACTTTTGGATGCATTTCACTAATCCAAATCATAATCTTAAGGTACCATTGGAAATATTAGGATTTCTGATAGACAATAGAGTCCTTAAGAACTACCAACACCTGCTCCAAACCCCTAAAAAACGAACTTGAAGTCAAGCTGTCCAGAAGTGCATTAACTCTCCCATAGTAGGTGTATTTTGGGAATATATTTTCAAATCATAACACTTGTGCATAAATGGAAGGAGGTTGTTTTTCCTTGGACTATAGTGGACACAAACCTATTTCACTTTTATAAAATTCTTCTCCATTTGGTTGGAAACATATTTTGAAGAAAACATGTCCCTATGCGAAATGATGAGGTGAGGTAGTGTACTGCAACATTGTCTTATTTGAAATAAAACATTACCTTTACCTTTATTTTGCTTTCCCTAAGCTGCTAACTCCCTTTACCCACTTAATCACATGATGGACATACTTTTGGCAACATATGGTATCGTGTTGACACATGAAGTGAAACCCTAGACCATGACCTAAAATGAGGTATTTAACCATTTCATGACCCAAGACATTTAAATGAAGATATGATACCTTGAAGAATACAATGAACATGATGACTGATCAAGACCATGAGTAAGTGAAGGGAGCAACAGTGACCTCGACACAATAACCAGTGACGAAATTCTTGTTTGAAGACTCTCTGAAATGACAAAAATCTGACTTGACACCCTAACAACACCTTGTAAGAGCATATTTGATCACTAGTGACATGCTGAACTGATTGACACTAACATTAGCTCCAACTGGGGATAACAACTCCTTGGAGGTGTTAAGAACACAGTAGACCAAGTCGCCTTATCCATTGGGCAATGGAGTCATAATGCAAAGACTAAACTCAAACTGAAAACAGACTGACTAACCGACTAACTTGACTATAAAAAACATACCGACTGAACTTACTTATGGTAGCAGACCATCGGGATCTTAGGACTTTCACTTCGAGCTTCAAATCCTGATGATAACCACCCACCTGCTGAAGATGTATATACAATTATGTGTAATGATCCCTCTAATGTAACAAATCCAACAAGTGGCTACTTACTTGAATTATGCTGGTACTTTCCTTGAGCAGGTAGAACAAGCAAAAGCTAGGGAACTCCGGGTGTCCACTGAATATGCACTCATGATCCATTAATACAAGAAAATTCATCTTTCCAGATGGCTGCAACAAATTGGCAATAGGTTCTATAATAATCTGGAACATTAGCATATCTTGAAAGTCAAAAGAAATACAAGCACACTCTTTGTTTTCTGAATCTAGAGGAACACCATCATGTGTAAGTGGCTCTAAAACAACCTCTTCTTTATCACTTCTCTCCTCTTCATAATATGGTTGTAATGTTTGATGATTATTCTCTGCCATAATTACATTGTCTGAAACCTTCACACATACCAATTTAAAATTATGATTTGCATGAATTTTCCCTTGAAATAGTGCTTCAGAAAATGGATGAGTTGGAGAGATATATGAGTGGTGAATGTCTAGGGATCCTTGTTCATACATTTCATCAGAAACCTCATCTTGGCCTTCACAAACCTGATCTTGAAATAAAACCTCAGAGAAAGAACAAGTGAATGACTATCTTCATACCTCTCATCCAAAAGACAGGGTTTTGGATGCTCATGGAAAACTTTAAATGCAACAAACACTTCAAGTATGCTTGATTCCTCATGTGCTTCAACAAGAAGAATATCAATTTGAATGCTACAAGAATCAATGGAAACAATTTCTTGTTCACTATTTCCTTGCAAAAGCAGATGATCATTGTCATTATATGGTTCACTGCATAAGTTTTATGTACATAAAATTTCAGAATTCTCACTTGGACCAATTTCTTCTTGACTGTTAGGATGTAGATCTATTTCATCTTCAAGCAAAGGAGTTGATGTGTTTTGTGAATGATCCTTTGTATCAAAGCAGCTAATCTCTGTTATTTTTTGTTGGGAAGAATATTCATAAAGGGCCTCTATGATCTCATAATCTAGACATTCTTCATCACCAAAAGTTTCTTCAAGGTATTGAATGAAGTTTTCATAGGATTCACAACAATCTTCGAACAAAAAGAATGAATGATGATACTTTCCAAAAAACTCAAAGAATGTTGTGTGGAATTCTTTAAGAGAGAATAAGATACATGGATTCAATCCTTCATACCATGATCTTGCTTTTCCTTCTAGGGTAGCCATAAACATTTTCATCAAACAATCCTCATGAAACTTAATCCCGAGCTTATGTATATGCCAATGATATTTTATTAGATGCAGAATAGCCTCATCCTTGTTTCCATCTATGAATTTGGGCAAATTAGTTTGCCAATATATGCAAGGAATTCGATTCGGAAAACCAGGAATATAAGCTCGATTCATAGGAGCATATGTGCGAGCAATTGAATCCATCTTGAAAACAATTAAGACACCAAGAAGTTCTTCAAACTATAGGTTTTTGAACAGTGGAGTCGCCGTGAAAATTCTGAACCTTTGGATTCTTCGACATTGGAGTCGCCAGGTGAAAGATGCACAACCTTTCTTGTGTCTGACCACTGTTCACCATCAATAATCAGATATGATCCTTGTCATTCTTTCCCAGGGAAAATATGATATTTTTTTCCCTGACAACGGCCCCAAAAATCTTAGTCCTTACAATCTCCTAGGCTGAAAAGGAAATCGACAAGGGTAACCTCAAACCACTTCAGCTCAGTAGCTATCCCTACTAAGCATGAGAGGGATCTCCCTAAGTCTTGTATTAGTGATGACTTTAAAAAAAATGAATTTTAGGCTAGATATGTGTATTTGTTTGTGAAAATTTGGTTTCATTGAAGGATTTTCTAAACTTAGGGTTTGGATCCACAAGTAGATCTAGGTTGTGGGAATACATGAGCAAACATAAGAATGAGCTAGATGTCAGAAGCCATGGTGTAATTTGAGTATTTGTTAGTGTAGTATAGAGGATATAGTGTGGACAAAACTAATGAGCATAAATAAACATGATTTCATTAGCTTAAGAAGACAAAACACATGACTATGAAAACCAGATAACAGAGCTTGAAAAACAAGAATTCTGAGTATTTTATCACAAGCCATTCATAGAAAGAAGATATATAATGTAGATAAAGATGTTTATACCATAAGAAAACAAAAAGAATGAAGTACAAGAACCATTAACTTACTGGGCTAGAGTTCCTTGAAAATAGCTGCAACCTGTATCTATATTAGCTGAAAGATGATTACAATGCAAGCCTCCTTCACAAAAAGTTTCAACCACTTCTCTTAAAGTGAAATGATACATATAGACTCTCTTAGACCACTTGCTCACCTTCAGGAGTTGAATTCCTTGGTGGAGGAACTGACTCCAATATTTTCTCAACCAACAAGTGAGAGTGAGAAGGTGAAACTCAAACACTTCATGAAAAGTTTGTTTAGGAGTTTGTTTCTTTTATGAGGCCTAATAAATATAAAAAAAACTATGATGTACATTTATTCATGCCTACATCACCTAGCCTCGTAACTAGTTCCATTACATAGAGAATGTTGATTTCGAGGTGCCTTCTAGGGGTCAAAATGCAAATATGAGAGAACGGTCAACTAGCCCTTCAAGTCTAGTTTCCAGAACAGTTTGAATTTATGCATTTGGAGCATGGGAACACCTTCAAAAATCCATTCTCCCAAGGTCGCTCCAGAAGCACAACACCTGTCAGAAAATGGTCCAAAATGCTAGTTTTTTTGCCACGTTTTTGCATTTTTCTCCAAAACTAAGACACCTTTGCAAAATTTGGGCAAATGGTTTTTTAAAGGATGGAAAGACTTTTCCAAAAATGTAGACCTTTCCTCAAATGGAGGCCTGAGGAAAAAGTGTAGCGCCAAGGTGTTACGCTTCTGGAGTAGCTGAATTTTTGAACTTAGACCAAAAATTGTCAAAAAACTAAAAATGCTCAGCATTTTATCAAAATTGGAGGGAAGGTGTAAAAATAGATTTTTTATAGCTTCATGGATGCTTCAGCAAGCATCTCCAAGTTTCCATCATCATTTTGATGTTTTTTGGCCTCCTTAAGCTTATTTTTAGGTTGTTTCACTTTGACATTGGCGATCATGTTTCGAGCTTGATAGTTATGCGCCATGTGTCTGAGCAATTGATTGTCTCTATTTTCCTTCTCAAGGAGCTTCTCCAAGTGTTCATTCACCCTATTAAGGAAATATTCCTTATCTTGATGAACATCTAGGGCAATCCTATCTTCTAGGTCAAGATCCTCATTAAGTAGAATTGTTCTTGTTCCTCTTGCAAAGATTTCTTGAGGCCTCTTGTTCTTGGTATTTTTCTTTTTTCTCTCACCTCTGACGCTTTAGGCTGCCTTGATGTCATGAACTCCTTACCTTTGTCGACTTGCTACAATAACTTGGCTTTTTCCTTTTCTAGGATCAACTCTTTACTTTGAGTTGACTGTTTTCTTGTTCAAGGAATGATATGACATATTTTTCTCTTTCCAAATTGATTGCTAGCTCCTTGATTTGATATTCCTTATCCCTGTTTGTCTGTCGCATGTTTGGAGTCTGATCCTTAGCCTCTGAATCAACCAATTCAAACTTACCCTCAACTGTGTCTTTCACTTTCGCTGTTAGTTCCTTCTTTTTCGATGAAGAAGGCTTGGCCCCTTTCTCTCTGTGAGAAGAAAACACAAGTCTTTGGCCCTTCTTATACACTTTAGTCACCTCAGGTTTGGATAGCTGAGTCTTCTCCACTGATTTGCTAGAGGACCCCACCTCCATTTGAATGAAAAAAAAAACTGTGAGGTATGAATGGAAATGAAGTGATGGGAAGGTGTATTTCGACAAAATGATAGAGGAGGTTTGAAAAAGTGTAGCGCCCAGCTAAATTTCTGAACTTAGACCAAAATTTGTCAAAAAACTCAAAATGATCAGAATTTTCTCAAAATTGGAGGGAAGGTGTAAAAATAGGTTTGTTGTAGCTTCATGGATGCTTCAACAAGAATCTCCAAGTTTCCCTCATCCTTTTGATGATTTTTGGCCTCCTTGAGCTTAATTTCAAGTTGTTTCACTTTTTCATTGGCGATCATGTTTTGAGCTTGATAGTGATGCACCATGTGTCTGAGAAATTGATTGTATCTTTTTTCCTTCTCAAGGATCTTCTCCAAGTTTTCATTCACCCTATTAAGCTAATATTCGTTATCTTGATGAACCTCTAGGGCGATCCTATCTTCTAGGTCAAGATCCTCAATAAGTAGAATTTGTTCTTGTTCCTCCTACAAAGATTTCTTGAGGCCTCTTCTTCTTTGTATTTTTCTTTTTCCTCTCACCTCTAATGCTTCAAGCTCACTTGATGTCATGATCTCCATACCTTTTCCGACTTGCTACAATAACTTGGGTTTTTCCTTTTCTAGGATCAACTCTTTTGCTTTGAGTTGATTGTTTTGTTGTTATGGGAATGATATGACATATTTTTCTCTTTCCAAATTTATTGCTAGCTCCTTGATTTTATAGTCCTTATCCTTGTTTGTTTATTGCATGTTTGAAGTCTGATCCTCAGCCTCTGAATCAACCGGTTCAAACTCATGCTCAATTGTGTCTTTCTCTTTTGCTATCAGTTCCTACTTTGTCGATGAAGAAGGCTTGGCCCCTTTCTCTCTATGAGAAGAAAACACAAGCCTCTAGCCCTTATTATACACTTTAGTCACCTCAGGGTTGGATACTGAGTCTTCTCCACTGATTTGCTAGAGGACCCCACATCCATTTGAATGAAAAAATAAACTGTGAGGTATGAATGGAAATGAAGTGATGTGAGGGTGGATTTCGATAAAATGATAGAGGAGGTTTGAAAAAGGTGGATATGAACTTTGGAAGCGGATGAAAATGAGTGAAGAAATAGTGGAAGAGTGATCTACTTGCGAGGAGTAAAAAGAGGGTTTGTAATGAAAAATGCCCAAAAACCTCTACGAATGAGCTAGGGTTTTAATTTTTGAGGGGTAAAACTTTGTTTTGAGGTGAATTGAATGGTTAAAGTTGTTTATCAAACATGTATTCAGGTGTAGGAAACCATTTTACATGTTTTAGAAACCAAAAATAAAGATGGCCATTTTCACTCTATCATTTCCCATGCAAATTTAACTACAAACCCTAACTTGAAGAATCATTGACATGAGATGAATTTGGAAAAGAAAAAGAGGGATAATGATGGTGTAATCACTCGTACTTGGCTTAGAAGTCAATAAAATCAATCTTGCAAGTGAAAAATTGATATTTGGGAGATTTTTGAAGGATTTATGGGCACTCTGTCATGCGCGCAGCGCCGTGTTCTTACGTGCAATGCCAAAGCGCAGCGCAGTTCACAGAAGCGCAATGCCATCTTCCAAACCACCTATGGAGGCCTTAAACTACTCCAAATTGAGATCTTGATAGCACGTTGGAAAGCTCTTTCAGTCTGCTATAAGATGGACACCTCAAGAATGTAATTTGGACACTCTATGAGGGATAAAAAATGATTTTCCCAAGGTCACTCCCCAAACTCAGGGTTTCTCTGACAAAAGGGAAGCTCCAACTTACAGAGCACTTTTGGATGCCTTTCACTAATCTAAATCATGATCTGAAGGTACCATTGGAAAGCTTAGGATGTCAGCTACACAATAGAGTCCTTAAGAACTACCAACACTGACTCCAATACTATGAAAACCTATATTGAATTCAAGCTTTCTAGAATTGCATTAACTCTCCCGTAGCAAGTGTATTTTGGGAATATCTTTCAAATAATAACACCTGTGCATAAACTAAAGGAGGTTGTTGTTCCTTAGACTATAGTGGACACAAAATCTTTCACTTTTGTAAAATTATTCTCCATTTCGTTGGAAACATATTTTGAAGAAAACATGTCCCTATGAGAAATGATGAGGTGAGGTAGTGTACTGTAACATTGTCTTATTTGAAATAAAACATTACCTTTACCTTTATTTTTCCTTCCTTAAGCTACTAACTCCCTTTACCCACCTAATCACATGATGGACATACTTTTGGCAACATATGATATTGTGACGACACATGAAGTGAAACCCTAGACCATGACCTAAAATGAGGAATTTAACCATTTCATGACCCAAGACATTTAAATGAAGATATTATACCTCGAAGAAGACAATGAACATGATGATTGATGAAGACCATGAGTAAGTGAAGGGAGCAACAGTGACCTAGATACGATAACCAGTGACCAAATTTTTATTTGAAGACTCACTGAAATGACAAAAATTTGACTTGACACCCTAACAACACCTTGTAAGAGCATATTTGATCACTAATGATAGGCTGAACTGACTGGCACTAATAGAGCACACAATACATCATTAAATTGAACATTGTCTAGATTAATAGTTCCAATCCCTACAACACCAAGAGATCTATGATCACCAACATATATATTTTTGGTGTTACAATCATTCAAAGAAGAAAACATTTCTTTTTTTGGACATGTGATAAGAAGCTCCAGAATCAATGAGCCACGCATGAGAATGAGAAGAAGAAGATACATTAAGTGCATAACTGGACTGAGATGCTTGACAATCACATGAAGAAAGTGTTATTCCTGAAGATGAAGTTGAAGTTGAAGAGTGCTCCAGATGGATGTTATTCTTCTTCATTGTTGCTTCCAAGGCTTCCATCTTATTAAAGCATTTAGATTAAAAGTGGACATCTCGATTACAAAAGTTGCAATGTCTATCCGTCTTCTTCCCTTTGCTTTTATTTGCCTTATCATTTTGTTGAATTGATTTTTCATTTTGAGAATGAAATTACTTAGGACCCTTGTTTGGTTTAGGACCATTCTTTTTAGGATACAACTTCTTAGGATTATTTAAATTTGGTTTTTGCTGGGAAGCTATGGCTTTCTTAGAAGAGTTTCCAAGATTAAGAAGACCAAGATGTAATAATTTTTCTTGTTATCTTATTAAAGAATCACGAAAGGCATCAAAAGAGGGGGACTTGTAGAATTGTTCTTGAGAAATGAAAGCTTCTCTAGTAGAATGGAAGGTGGAAACAAACACAGAGTAGGCTGGTCCCAACTTAGTATGAATGGAATAGATAAGGCTACCATCTTCTTTCTTAACCTTAACACCTTCCAAGAGAAGTCTAAGGGTCTTGAACTTGGACAAAAAATCTTGAATGGAAGAAAAATAATTGGGGTCCAACGTAAGCAACACATTTTCGAGTTGATGGGCTCTAATTTCATTTTTAATTCCAAAAACTTTAGTGAGTTGTTTTATTGCTTCGTTAGGGGTATCAAATTCTGCGATATGGAATCTAAAGTATGGAGAAATAGACATCCCTATCAACCCATGTGCTTGATCTTGCCTATTTTCCATTTGAATGCCTTATCTTTATCTTTAGGTTTAGTTTCTTGGCCTGAGGCTATTCTGTAAAGGCCTTTTCTTATAAGTAAATCCACAATGTAAGACCACCGTTGGAAGTAGTTGGTGCTGTCAATAATAACTTGGCATGGAATTTCCATTTTAATAGAACTGAAGCTATAGATGCTGAAACTAAGTGTTCCAATGGAAAGATATCAAAAAATTAAGCCAATTAAAAAAAACGGCCCTGAAAATGGCTTACGGATGAAGAAGTTATGGCTTTTTGAAGAAAAATTGTTGAAGATGCTAACGAATTGCGTGAATGTGCAGAATGAATGATAATGTTATATTTAAAAAAAAAAAAAAAAACCCTTTCCAAACTTAATCTAATTAGCTCACTTTAAAAACAAAAAATTATGTGACTCACTTTTATTAATAAGTGAAAGTCACTTTTACAATGGTACTTTATGAGCTACCTACTAAATTGTAACTTAAATAAAAGATAAAGGGACTTTAGAATTATAAATGACTCACTTTTTAGAATGGGTGAGAACACTTTTACATAAAGTAACTTTAAAACATAAGTTACATGTTTGTTTTTGAAAAAGTAACTCAACAAAAAAAAGACTTGAACTCAAGACCTCTATTCTCATAAAGTAGCTTTGGACCAAGTGAGCTAGTTTAAAAGGTTAGTAATTTTTGGAAAAGAGGAAGTGTTTTTTTTTTTGTAGTCACTGAAGCTTTGGGGTGTGTGCTTACTTGAAAAATATCTTATTACGTACAAAACAAAAACCACACAACCCAACACGGACATACAAAAAATACCAAACCTTATGGCTTGAAGTTAGCCTTCGTCGGAAACTAAATATTTTCCTCTATGTTTTTTATTTTCTGAGATCACACTAAGGCACACAAAAAATAACATACGCTTGAGAAAAATACTTCCTTTCTGTTTCTGATTTGCCCAGATCGCACAGAGTCGCAGGGAAAATAATATACGTAGAAATGAATGGTATAGATCCCGTAATAGAAATAAACAGAGAGATAAATAAACCGAAATAAACAGAGAGATAAATAGCTAAAACTGCAAATAATGATTGTATACCTCCAGATCTTAAAAATGACATAGTTAGGTCTACCATGTTAACACCCAGGTTATTCCCTATGACTCCGAAGGGAATACGGCCGAGGTAACCACTAACCAACCTTTGGATTATAGATCCCAGCCTATCTATAATCAGAGAGGGCTCTCTCTTTAAGTTTCAGCTATGTGTTTGTGAAGATTTTAGGCTAGTAAAAAGTCTTAGTTTCCTGTTTGAGACTTTAGTTGGTGAAATTTTTTTGTAAGAAGGGCATGAAGTGTGCAGAAGATGCTAATCCATTGGGTGTACGGAGTCAGAAATGTGAGATAGTTCTGGTGCCTGTGATGGAGAAAGTTTTGCTGCAAGGCTAGATGGCTATTTCTGATATATTTTTTCCGTTTAGTGAGTGAAACAATGGGAAATGGAGTTACAAACAGTGTGATATCAATTTGAACAACAATCTCTACTTAGTAGCATAAATGAATTACTAAATAGTGACTGTGAGACATTCAGGTCTTATTGGAGCAGTTAAGAATTCCAATTTAAACATCTGAAGTTATAGAAAAACATTTATAGTGAAGATAGATTGAGATCAGGGTGTCTCCATGGACAAATCCTAAGCTATTCTTTTTCCTTCTTTTCTAGATTTAGAAGAATACGTGAGAGTCATGAGTTAAAACAAATAACAAACATCAAGATAGGAAACACTTATTATACTCAAGCCATAAGCACTAGATATCTGTAGCATTCAATGGTTCCAATCACAGCATGCACCAGTAAGACTCAGCTCCTGTAAACTCCAAGCTTTATTTATAACATCCTTGTAAAAAGAGCTTCGGCATAAATCACATAGAAAGATTATTGTCGACGCGTTTCGAACCAACCAGTGTGGTTCATCGTCAAGACAAGTTGAAGAGACAGATCAGGCTTTAGCAATTTAAATAGGCAGAGCAGAGACTCTAACGGCTACATAACAGCTATATTCGATTCTGGGACCAAGGCCATAAATACATTTAATCTTATTTATTATATTATTATTTTAATTCTAGAGATGAGAGAAATTAGGTAAGATTAATAAATTAGCGAATGTTATCCCAAGAAATATGTTTAAATAAATTAATGGTTATTTAAAATTTTGAATGGTTTCTTTAGAATGAATCTTATAAGTTATAAACATTAATAAAGTAATTTACCATTATATATATTAATAAATCTAATAATAGTACTATAATAATATTATATTTAGGTTAGATGAATAAATTATCAAAAGAGATTTATTTGCTTAAATAACATAATATGGATGGTTATTTTACTATTTTAAATTACCAATGTTTAAATGACTTATTAATAATGAAATGATTTGAGATATATAAATAATTATATTCTTATTAAGATATTACTTAAATAAATATGTTTTAATTAATGAAGGTTTAGCTTGACTAGTAAAGGAGGAAATAATTTAATTTATTTCTAGGACTATCACATATGTATATATCTAAGTTATCATTAAGACCATGGTTTTTACTTTTGGTAGCTATCACAAACAAAATATAAATAAGATTAGACCAAAAATACATTATAATCTAATAATACTGACCCAATGAATCAAACTACTAAAATAGGAATATGACCTTTATCAGAGATAAATTCTACATAAAAATAAATGAGATTAATGTATAAGAAGAAGCTAGACATGAAAAGAGACAGGAGGAACCCAAAAAATTGGGAAGAACACAACGCAGCCAGCGATACGCTCGAAAGGACAAAACATGCCCACCCAATGAAAGCCCCCAGGATGAACAGAGGGGCGAGGGGGGGGGGGAAGGAAGAAACCCTAAGACGACAGCGCAGGGATCCAACTTCTACTTACCTTCCACCCATCATCTCTGTTGAGATTGACAGGTCTGCGTTCAATTTCAATTGCTTCCCTTAACTTGCGATGATGGAACCGATCCACCCTGGCAATGACTATTGCCTCCTCTATGCAGACATGATGTTTAGTCTTGTCCACATGCTCTGCTAAAGCTGAGGACTTT
The DNA here is from genome assembly GCA_000404065.3 of Pinus taeda. Classification (NCBI taxonomy): domain Eukaryota; kingdom Viridiplantae; phylum Streptophyta; class Pinopsida; order Pinales; family Pinaceae; genus Pinus; species Pinus taeda. The sequence continues at coordinate 23,157 of APFE031730536.1, read as the reverse complement.
ATTCTTCCATGCCTCAGGTCCGCTGCATGCTGACAAATTCTCTGCTGGATGGAGCGCCCTGTTTCCCCTATATAAGGGGTTCCACAAGAGCAAGGAATCAAATAGACGCCTTTCATGTCTTTGGGGTTGACCGGATCCTTTACAGACCTCAAGGAGTTACGAATGGTTCGGAGGGGCCTGAAGGTTGAGGGAATATCAAGCTTTCTAAGGATCCGAGCAATCCTATCAGTGGTCCCTTGGATATATGGCATATGGACACCTGGATGGCGCTCCTTAGGCTCTTTTTTAATAAATGCATTTTTGGAAGCTGTAAGGAAAGCTTTCCGACCAAGGTGCCTGCTATATCCGTTTTCCACAAAGACATCAAGGAGGTGGGTTCTCTCTCTGTCCAGGCTTTCCTTATCCGAAATCTTGAGGGCACGCGTAGCCAAGGCGTTAAGAACACCCATCTTTTGAGCAGGGAAATGATGGGAATCAGCGTGAAGATATTGCTCTGTGTGCGTCTTCTTACG
>APFE031730536.1:7502-22625 GCA_000404065.3 Pinus taeda | reverse complement strand
AATAAATTAATGGTTATTTAAAATTTTGAATGGTTTCTTTAGAATGAATCTTATAAGTTATAAACATTAATAAATGAGTAATTTACCGTTATATATATTAATAAATCTAATAATAATACGATAATAACATTATATTTAGGTTAGATGAATAAATTATCAAAAGAGATTTATTTGCTTAAATAACATAATATGGATGGTTATTTTACTATTTAAATTACCAATGTTTAAATGACTTATTAATAATGAAATGATTTGAGATATATAAATAATTATATTCTTATTAAGTTATTACTTAAATAAATATGTTTTAATTAATGAAGGTTAGCTTGACTAGTAAAGGAAAAAATAATTTAATTTATTTCTAGGACTACCACATATGTATATATCTAAGCTATCATTAAGACCAAGGTTTTTTTTGTTGGGTCCCTATAATACTAGTGATTACCCCATTACTATTGTAGTTGCATCCCTTATTAATATTGTTGTGCCCCTATTATCCCCATATTGTTATTATTGTGCCCCATAGAATCCATCTATTGTTATTTTTGTGGCTTTATATTATTATTGTTAGGTCAGCTGGGTTATATTTGTGACTCCTTAGACTCCTATATATAGAAATGAGGTTTTGTCATTTGAATAATCCAAGAATTGTTCATTTATGTAATGTAAAGGAGGTTTCCCCCTCGAAGAGGCTGAATTCTAAGGCATTGATCTATCTTTTCTATCTTTTCTTGAGCTAGTGTCATAACAACTCACCTTGCCCCTATCCACCTATCATCGCCGTCACCTAAATCACATCCTGTTGCGTGTCCCCTCCATGACGTGACCCCACGTCACCTGACTGTTGCCCCTGTGCCAATTATAAAAACCTTCCCGCCTCCATTTTTAAACATGTTTCCACTGTTGCATCGCTCTCTCGTCATTCACCTGTATAGAATGCCGTTCAAGATTTACTGACCGAGTACCTTTGTCCTGACGTCGTTTTCTGCTCACTTCAAGACAAGAACGAATCCCAATATCTCTTGTACACTTTTTAATTCATTCAGGGGATTTGTAAGATGAAGAAATTCACCCGCTAGACCCCAAAGGCCCAAGAGGCCAAGACCTCGTCCAGCATGGAACCTCCCATAGATACATAAGCTTGAATAGCCAACGCAACTTGTGCCTATTACCTGAATGACCTCTAATTTGACCTATACGACAACCATGTCAAGGGGGAGGACCCATTTCGGGTGGTTGACTCTGGTCTATATTACTAAATCGCACCCATTGTGCACAATTTTCTAGAATTTGTTTCTTGGTTAGCTGCAACGTACATTGACGAAAAACACTATTTTGTTTCCTCCTCTGGAGTAAAAATCCTCGAAGTAACCCCAAAGTTAATCCAAAGAGCCATGGTTTACCCTAGTTCTCTAGAACCCCAGCAGTTGATTGATGTCACCCTAGTGTATCACTACTCAACCCTCCCAGCTGATGAACAACCGTCTTTCCTACAGATGGTCTTGGACCTTGGCCTACAAGCCCTGCCTATAGCTGACAATGTCCCTATCACCATCTTTGCTGAACCTATCCAACCCATCCTGTCTCTAATTTCCCATATGCTGGGGGATGATAATGCCAGCATAGCCAACAAAGCCACCTTGAGGTTTTTAAGGCAAATGATGCAGCCTGGCCACTTATTTGATATTCTAGCCTGACCATAAGGTTTTAGCTACACCATTTATCCACTACATCTTATTTCAGGTACTATTCTCTGTTGTTCTACTTGTTTGTTTATACCCATGTAGATGAGTTTGAGCGCATGGGCCTCAGCTTGGTGGATGGAAACAAGCAGAGGAAGTCTATTTTCGATTGGGACATTGCTGTTAGAAAGAGGCCAGATGCTGATGGCTACTCCCAATTAATATCCACCTATATGGCCATCTCATACAATATTATTCATGGTTTTTCTCCCCCAAAGTTCTTCCCTAGCAAAGAGAGATTATCTAGCTCACCAAAGATACCAGAGTAGGGGACTGGTACCTTTTTGAGGATCACACTGAGATCATGGTTTATGGTTGTGAGCTTTCCCCTTACCATCTACTCATGTTCATGCCTATGAGGATTTTTGCCTTGGAAATTATTAGCCAGAGTCTCAACGTGGAGCAGCTCCACTTTGTCCCTGCTAAGAAGGGACATATGTTCAAATTTGGAAAGCTTGTGGGGCCTTTTGTTGTCAGCTCTAGGTAGAACTTCAAGGCAGCTGAATTAATACTGAAGAAAATGAATTTTGAGCTAGGAGATGTCTGGCACTATGACCCTCATGGTGTCATTGCTCAAAGGAGGGAGAAGATCAAAGCTTCGACCTATGAACATGAGTATAGGTCTGAAATTGAATGGAAAGCTAACCATGATTCATGGCCTATGGATACATAAATGGAGACCGAGCCTCTAATAGTCAAGGACAAAGCCCAAAAGAGGGTCGTGGACCAGGCTGAAGATATAGAGATGGAGGATGTATATGCAATGAAGAAGGCAAAGACTCAAGAGATAGAAGAAGAGGAATTTGAAACTAGGCTAGTGGAGACACGACCAGATCAACCAGGTTTCCATGTGACCTTGGAGGAACCATCACAGGCTGCTACCTCATCCTCTTTAGAGGTCGCTGTTTAAGGTGCAAAAGGAAGTACAACTACTACTGGATCAAGTTGGCCTACTGGAAAGGCAATTAAAGAAAGAAATAAGAAGGTGAGAGAGGAGATGCAACAATAAATGGCATCTCACTCGGTTCCATATTAGATCAAACTGTTGGTTGCTTTGGATTTAGAAAGAAACCAGGTGAAGTTTTCACTTCAGCATCCATTGGCATAGTCTCTACCTTCAGGTTCCCAATTTAAAGCCTTGGATGTTTCATTGGACGTAACAAGTGTGAATCTCTCCTCCAAAGCTTCCAAACAGAAATCTAGGAGTCGAGGCATAAGCTGAAGATGCTAGGTAGTGAGCATGTCCAAGCCAAGGAGCTTGCACAAGTAGAAGAAGAGAAGGAGATATTGGCCAAAGAGCTCATCGTTGGGAACAATGAAATAGTGGCCTTGAAGCAACAGACAACGAAGTTGCAAAAGAGGATAGTTCACATATATGTGCAGTGATAGTGCCTGAAGACCCTTAGAATCCAATTGAACAACTCACTAAGACCCTCATTGAGCTCCAACTTTCAAAGGGGGAGCTTAAAAGGGTGCACAATGATCTAGATGTTGCCTAGAAAAGATTAACACAAAAAGAGAAGTCGCTGGAGATTGCCAAGACAAATGCAGAAATCATTGGCAAGAATCTACAGGTAGCAAACCAGGAGATCTCTGAGCTCAAGGAAAAGCTGAAAGGAAACATGTCCCTGCTGCAAGCCAAGCAACTAGTATGAGACAAGATCATTGGAGAGATGAAGAAGCACTGGGAGTACATAACCTTAATGGATGAGTAGAGGATTGTTATCAAGGATTAAGGGTTTCTCCTATCAGCCAAAAAAGGATAAAAGAACTCCCATATTGCCAAAAAGGTTCATTCAGTTTGTGAATGAGAGGCCACTCACTGAACTGAGACCCATATATGTGGTGGAAAGAGTATCTGCTATCATGGATATCTCCAAGGCTGTCAAGAAGGAGGAATCCAGGGTAAATGTTGAGGAGTACCTAGAGGTGGTGTCAAAGAATGTGGATGCTTTCAACATCGAGTTTGATAGGATTGTTAGAGCAAGTTTTCCTAGTTGCTGTTTGGGGGAGTGTTTATCCAGTGGGGACAATATAGTCAGAGATTAGTGGAGGCCAAAAGCAAAGTAGACTCTTCTCATGAGAACACTACTACTTTGAAGGGAAAGACTGTGGTTAACTATCTGAAGAGGGACTTTCAGTTGTTGGGGACGATCAAAACCTTATTTCACCCTAGACTGACCTACACAGGCTCGACTAACCTCAAGATTGCATATTGATGGTTTTTTCGAGCTCCTCTACCAATGCTAAAACTGTGGCAAATATGTGAGTAGTTCGTCAACCCTCCTATGCTCCAGATCATCGAGCCTTTTATGCAGCCTCCGCACCCTTCCCACCGTGACCATTGATACTACATATCGTGTCATTTATGACACTTTTTATTTCATGTTTATGTAATATTTTATTTTTAGCCAGTCAGTTAGGGTTTCGGTTAGTACAACTGTGCCATTGAGCACGCTAAGTTTTTTGTTATGATTGTCCATTGTAATGAAATAAAAAAAGAATATTTGTAACGGGCTCTCCCTCTGAGGTCCTATAAAAACAATTTTATGAGACTAAATGAGGAGTTCAAAATTTTGTGTTTTCCAAGAGAGAAGTTATGTTTACTGTCAAATGCAATGTATGCTATGCTTTGTGGAATATTAATACAATTTTTTGGTGATTTCGGCTCATCTGAATCTGTACTATGTGCTCCTTCTATATTTGTTCCATATGTCTTCATTATTCTTCTCAGATTACGTGTAATAGGAGCTGTTGGATGTGTTTTCATGGATTTATGGATTCATCTTAGTCTAACGCTGATGAAAGATACATGTACTAATATGAGAACTAATCCTTAAAATGCACTGCATGTGTCTCTGCATTCCATTCAATTATCTTTTTCAACTATTTCACTCTGAATTTTGATACATCAGATTCTTACAAATTAAACCCTGTGTATCGATTTTCCTTCTTGTCACAGTGTTATACCAAAAATACTATAACGACTAAAAATCTACAAGTTCATGTGATATTGGCCACTATTAATCTAATATTAATTCTTCTTTGAGTAATAGTTTGCATGAGGATTTGTACTCCTCTTAAATATGATTCTAGATCGATTTTCCCTTCAAAGGTTAAATATTGAGTGTGATGTTAATTTCAACAAATCTTTGAGACACTCATCATGATTGTTGTAGCTCCAAATATCACCCTTGGTATTTGTGATACTTGGTTTATGGCCTAGGGCAACCCCTCCTTCCAGACTTGGTTCAAATATTTTAAAAACAATGTTTTATTCCCTGTACACTATTTTGCTCTGTGCTAAAAGTGTGTACACGTGGGTTAGTTAATACCCAACCCGCGTATATGTGTTAAAACACTTAAAAAATTTAAACTTCCTTAACTATGGGCGGAGTTCACGGGTTTTACCTGTTGATTGCCTCCTAGTTCCCGTGGCCCAACTGTTTCCCAACTAAAAAACTAATTGGGAGAAGTATAAATAGACTTCTATGGGAAGGCCTTAAGGAGGAGAAGAGATAGAATTAATATACTGAGATTATTCCCTGATTGAGTCTGAAGTATCCCTATGCTTCAAGCACTTCCCCAAGTTTCAGGAAACTCTTGTTTCCTTGAGTGTTGATATTCTCCCACTTGCTTGAGATATCATGGTATTGGTTATGGAAGGAGGTTGTTGAAGACTAGGACTAGACGGATCTGGAGGACGGTTCCGTTTGGAGCGAGAAGAAGAAGACTTAGGTCAATTCTCTCTGTGTTGGTTATAGCATTCTACAATAAAAAGAAACATTGTCTTGTTCCTGAGATTAACTTTGTTTATGCATAAGATACTGTTGTAATTCATGTATGAATGTCACTTTGATGTATAACTAATCATCTTGCTTATATGATATAAAGTTGATTTCGTTAAGATGCTTTATTTATATGCTGTTATGTATGTTCGGATTGGTTGATTTGCAGATTCGAATATCATCAAGAGTTGCAGAGGGTCTGAACCCTGCTAGAACTACCCAAACGAATGACATCCAGGTATGATCGCTATCGCATAGTTTGTTTATATAAGCATGTTGCCTAAGTTGTATGAGTGTTTCTTACTGTAGTTTTGTCTTGCTCTGTTGGGGTTCCAAGCCCTAGGGTACTTATTCCCGTAAAAGAATTGGTGACTCCACTGGCGATAACAATCTTGTTATTCTTGGATTGGGTTGTTCAGTGTCAATCAGGGCTCAGTTCTTGGTTTGCTTGCTGTGACAGTATTGTTTGGTCTAGTGGAATCTCAGACCTTAAGTCTGATCTTTTTTGATCAGGGTTCATTTTTTTATTTTTCTTGCAGAACTTTGTACACGCACTTTTGTCTGTTTACGGTAGTGTACACACACTCATTTATGTGAAGTGAACCCGCGTATACACAAGTTTCATTTGTCAAAAGCGCGTGTACACACCTCTGTGTTTGAATACAGTCGCGTATACCATTTTTGCATGCTTTTTTCAAATCTTTCTGCCTAGAAAGATTTGTTTCTTGGTCTGTTTGGTTTCTGAGTGGTCAGTGTCTGTCTTTAGAATTTAATTATTCAGTGCTAAATACTCTTCTGCTTTGAAAAGTTTTTTGCCTAGGTTTGCGTTTGAGTGAGTTTTATGATTTGTGTTTTGACACACAAGACTTCTTATAGAGGTTCTTGATTGTTCTGGTCCTCTGGAACAACAGATTTTTTTCAATATTTGTGTCAAGCTTGATTATTGGTCTACTTGCTTTACTTTCCGTTATTTCGTGGCCTTACACCTTTCCTTGCTTTTTGAAAGTTTCTTTTTGATGAATTTGAAAGTGTTTCATTCCTGACTTCTTGGTAAGTTTCTCAAAGCTCTTTTGCTACCTTTTGGGTCGTTTAATGCAAGTTGAAACTCTTTTTGTTCAAGTTTTCATTCATTGTCGAATTGGTAACTTGCAAAGTTTCCTTGTGCTTTGCTTTCGGTCTTTGAGTTTTAAGTGGAATTTTGAGTGCTTTCGAATGGTTGTTTTCATTGGTTCTTGAAAAAGAAAAGTCCTTAAAAAACATTGTTTTTGTCTTCTTTCTCCAAGTTTGATTTTGGTTTCTTTTGATTTTTTTGAAAGTGATTTGTGATCTTTTTGATTAGTCCTTCTTGTTTGGAGATGATTTTTTATTCGGAATTTGTATTCTTTTCAAACACTTAAGTTGGCTTATTAATAAGTTATAAACAATTTCTTTCGTTCTTTTTAGAGTAGTCTAGGATCTTGCATTATCATGTACACCTTGCATTAGGGTAGTTTTGCATTATTAAAGCTTCAATAGTCTTTTTAGTTTTTTGTGAGTGTGAAGTGTGCTATAAGAAAAGAAAAGGAAAAAAGTTTTTGCTTTATAGAAGTTTATTAGAACCCAAGTAGAAATTTCTTTTCATCGAAGAACAAACGATTGCATTTCATATAAGTTAGTTTTTCATTAATTTCTTTTGCATCATACAAACGCCATCGGTTTCATTTCCATTTATCCCTTTGACTTAAAAGAACAACCATCTAAAATCAAGCGTTTAATAAAATAAACTAGAACTTTTTGTATTGTCATTAGAATACACCAACAAGTTTTAGGTTTATTTAGGGCCTTGGATTAGGCGAGAGGAGAGTAAACTCTCCAAGGCCACTCTAAATTGTAAAAAATAGAAGTCTGATTAAAGAGTGAAATCCAATAGCATTAGGGAGACCAGGAAAGCTCTGTGATTGGAAGTTAAGCACAAGGGTTCGTGAAGATAAGGACGAGAGATACCCCCTCTCTTACTTGTCGGATCCTACGTCACGACTGTTCCGCCTAGCTTATGATACGAGTTGGTGTCTTTAGTTTCCTATTCGAGGGATCCACATAGGTGGTTGCGGAGGGGAATCCCGTGGCACCTGAGGTTGATGTTGCATCATGTTTAGCAGTACTTTTGGAGGGCACCCTTACGAAGCTTGGGGGCTTGCACCGACAAACGCTGTTGTCTGGAGGTCAGCGTAACTACCTCTGACACCTTCGTTAGTAGACCTGGGGCAAAATTACCCTAGTCTATTTTCGGAAGGCCCTTATTATTAACTTTTTTGTGTTTTGGTGTCCAATCCTAATCACTCGGAGCGGAAATACTTGGAAGTTGTTTGATTGCTGATATCTTTAGGGACATTTTTAGTGTGTGTTCCGTGCTCCTAGTCGGCCTAGATTTTAATTTTCTTGAGTCTTTAAGTAGATATTATAAAAATAATTCAAAGTGGCTGACCGACCATCTCGACGGTCTCGGAGACTTCGTGGGCTTTCACCTACGAGTCCAGAGCCTTCTCCTAGAAGTCGTAGGAGCGATTTTTCCAGTGGAAATCAACCACTGGCAACAGGCGTATTGGAGATTGATCCTCCACTTGGGGGTATTAGTTCACAAGATAGACCTGGTACTAATACAAAGTTGGAGAGGAACATACCAGTTCTTTTTCGAGTACTCTTCTAGTCGGAAGATAGTATTGAAGTCGAAGAGATTTCAGAGTCGATTGCAGCTCCGATTTCTCCTCTCCTTCCTGATCATCTAGACATATTATTCCGACTCACAAGCCTTCGACCCCAGGTCCACACACATCTATCTCTTTGATGACCACTGCTGGAAGCATGGAATCCACCACGAGTGTTGCAAGCATGCAGACTCCCATATCTGTGCAAGGGGGAGGAACTATTTCCATCCCTTCTAACACTCCCAACACTTCCTTATTTAGGTCTACTTCCATTCCGTCGATGAGTGGAAGTTCTCAAGCTAATGCATCCAGTTTTGGATTTTTCCCTTTTGGAATGCCCTCTCAAGGTATTCCTTCAATTCTGTTGAATATACCATAAACCTCCTCCACATCCATGATGAGTGGATCAGCTTCTTTTCAGGGTTTCCCATTTGGAAGTGGTCATATACCACATTCCAATCCGACAGTAGGGTCTATGCCTTTTCCTTTCACAAGTCAAGGTGGTAACTCCTTTTAGAGTTGGACAAACCCTGCGGTTAGTGGGATAGGAGCTGGGAATTAGATTTTCGGCCAATAAGGGAATGTGCCATATTCCTCTGTTAATTCATTTCAAAGTTTTAAACCCTTTGCTAACGCTTGGAACCCTTATCAGGGGTTGTCAGCGCCTTTCAATACTTCATTAGGGGGTAACTTTACCGGTCATGAAGGATTTTCGGCTCGAGTTGGTCAAACTCTGAGTTTTACTGGATCACAAGTATCACCCTTTGGTTCAGTAGGTTCTACAAGTTACTTTGGGCAACCTGGTGCCTTTCAAAATCTAGGTCATTATTTTCAGACCTATGGGAACTCCGGCCAGTGCGGATATAATTTCCAAGGTCCTCCACGACTTTCTTTTCTAGCCACGCTTAATCTGCTAGACTTGACTAAATTGACGAATGATCCAATTAGGTACAATCCGGCTTGATCTTTAGTCCCAACTAAATTTCCATCGAATATTCCAAAATTCGAAGGGAAGAATGGTGAAGACCCAGGAGACCATGTGACCACATTCCACTTATGGTGCTCATCGAACTCCCTGATAGATGATTCAATCAGGTTGAGGTTATTTCAGCGCACCCTAACTGGGAATGTGGCCAAGTGGTATACAAAGTTTCCAAGGGGCACCTTTACTTCTTTCACTGATTTGGCTAATAATTTCTTAAACCATTTTCAGTTGCCTGTCTGCTATGAAGCCGGAACTAAGCTTCTGGCCAATTTTCATCAAGACACGACAATGCACATTTCGGATCATATCCAGGAATGGAGAAGGAGAAAGAGGCTTATCAAATTCGAAATTCCACCAGAGTTCCATCTCGAATGGTTTCTAAAATATTTACAACATGAAATCTTTAAGGATGTTTCTCTTTCTGGTGTTTATTCGGAAGAGCAGGCTATTTTTCAAGCCCAACAATTAGAATTGATATATTATGAGTGTGGGACTCTTCAAAAAATCCTTCTTGATGCTCCGAGATCTAAGGTTGATTTAGCCAAACCAAAGCTCGACCCTCACGCCAATAGTATAGTTGGATCAATTGACGCAAATACGGTGAACCTTTTGAACCAATTGCAACAATTGTCTCTACAAACTGCTTCTTCTAATTAAGCAGCACCGTCTACACCTTCGCCCTCCCAGCCTACCTCCATTAACGCCATCCAAGCTACTAACCTCAAAGGAAATCAACAATTCGATGGGAAGAAGAAGAGATGAGGTAAGAAGAAGAATCAGGAAGGGAAGGGTATTGCGAACAAGCCTGACAATGGTGTCGGTGAGGGTATAAAAGAGTCTAAGAAGAAGGTTAAATTTCCATGCAAGTTATGCAATGGAGATAATTTGACTCACCTCTGCCCCAAGATTCAGGATGCTCAGCGCTTGTTAGTGTAGCAAGGGTCTTCTAGCTCCCAAGCTGTCATGACTAACCCTTTTCCCCAAGGGCAGCAATTACTTGTTGGCCCAAATTCGAATGCTGGTACCTTTGCAGGGGGCAACCAGGAAGGGGAAAATTCCTCAAATGTGTATATGATGAACTCTCATGTCGACGTTGCCACATGCACACGCGATTACAGTGAAACGAAAACTTCTAAGGCAAAATCTATTCCCGAAACCTTAGACCCGATTCATATTGAGCGACCCTCTGTTGAGTCTATACCTCAGATACCAAAAGGTTCCACTAAGCACTTGACGATTAACCGTAATGCTAGGGAAGCCCAGAGCTACTCGATTGTAGAAGATCTGGCTCAAAGTCCATGTGTTATGTCTGCATTGGAGGTACTCCAGTTGTGTCCTGCTCAAAGAAGTGCTTTGCTTTCGGAATCGGGGCAGTAGATCCAAAAAATTCTTTAGTGCTTATTTTTGATATGCTCAATGTCAAAAAGAGACTTCCTCATATGATCTGAAAATGGGGCACTAAAGGCTTCTTATCAAGCTTACAAGAACCTCTCCCACTTCCAAAGCTTAAATATTCCCAAGATCTTATGATTAACCAATTGCGGAATTAAAAAGTGCTTGAAAATAGGTATATGCTTGTGTTTGTCTTTAAATTGTTTATGTGCCTTAAGTTTATTTGCTTGAACTGATATAAAACATAGAACATAAAATAAAGCAGCAAATACAATGCAACAACAAGCAATCACACATAATAGCAATATAATATGGAGTTCACCCAAAACTCTTGGGCTACGTCTCCTTGAGCTCTAGTCAACTTGACTAGGCTCTCTGGGATTATGGCAAAGTCATTTTACAAGCTCCACACTCAACTCCACTGGTTTACACTGAACACAATGGGCTTAGAACACCATCTTATCCCTGGCTCTGAATCTCTCCAGCTTTCTGGCTCTGGCTCTCGGCTCTGGCTCTGGCTCTTGGCTTTGGCTCTAGCTTTAGCTCGTGGCTCTGGCTCTGGCTTTGGCTCTTGCTCGTGGCTCTAGCTCTGGCTCTCGGCTCTGGCTCTGGTTTCTCTGAGCTCTCTCTTGACCTTTGCATGCCTCTGTAGTCCGCTTGACCTCCAAGCAACTCTTAGCAACCTTCTAGTGACCTTTTTCAGTCCTCCAGCTCCTTCAGCAACCTTCAGCTACCTTCAACACTTATGCTCTCTATGTTTTTTTCATGCGTTACTTACAGTCCTCCATCATTGACGAACCCCACTGTTTCCTCACAAGAATCCGTTTACAAATGGAAAAGAACAGGCGGGCAGGAAAACCCGGTCGTTTTGCCTTCCTTTGTCCATGTCAGCCAAATAACAGAAATACATAGGAAACACACACAAAACACGTCACGGGCCTTTAGCTTGGACTTCAAATATTATGGAGTTGGCCTTATAAACCTACCGGGTCTTCCCAAATATCGCTTATCACTATCGCATGGCATAATGGCCAAAAAAACCCAATACATGGATAATACACAGAAAATTTGAAAATCTAGATTTCAAAACTTATGAAATCGGGTCTATAATTCTTATCAGGTCCGCCTTTTTATCAGTATATCGCAATGTGCATTGGCCCTGGTATCGGGGGTTTGTCGATTGCTGACTGGCCCATTAGAACATCGGCATATTGTATATCGTTGTTGCAACGGCCCCAAGGGTCTTCCCTTTGGTCATGCTGATCGCTAATTCGCAGATCAGATCCTAACCATTGATCCATGATCGCTAATCCAATGGTTGACAGGCTGTTTCGGCCGCGTAACTTACATGGAGATTAATCGCCCAAAAAATCGTTTTCCTCTCTCCTTTGACGTGTCATGCGTCAGTCGATGTATGGATTCGAGTGGAGCCCGTCCAACACCACTTACTACTTGGAGCCTGCATGAAATACCGCTTATTGCCTCTTCCTTTCGAAACTCAAAAGGTTTGCCTGTTTGACTTATAAATTCGTCGGGTCCACTGTAGGCTTTTATGCCTGTTTTAAGTCCTTCAACCTTGGTTTATTGCGATGCGATAAAATAATGCGATGCGATGGGTTCTAAGGGTTTTTATGTTTAAAAACACATTTTCCCTTAAGTCCCATTTATATAAGAATTTGCCTCCTTTTCAAAGGACAACGCAAACTTCTTTTTGCGATAAATTCTTTATCCGAAGTCCATTTTAGCCCATTCAAGTTGCAGTAGATCCAGAATAAAAAGATTTACACAATGGGGCTATTTCCAAGAGCATCCTTGGAATTTAATTTTCTTCTGTGAGGAACACTTTAGACTTAGAAGTCTATCCAAGATCCATTTTGGATCATGCCTTCCCACTAAAATAACTTTTGGTCTCTAAAAGATTGATATACTGATCTGAACAGTAAATGAGAGTAACAAAACCCTCTTCTTTCAGCCTCCATACACTTGCCTTGCATAGTGTCTTTGAACCAAAGCTTTTGATCACTTTCCTTCCTAGATTTGCTGGTCCTCCTGGGAAGAACTGTTTTCCACCTTGACTTCGTGCAGAACTCCCACTGAGATGGTCACAGAAGGTAGTTTGAAGTTCTCTGCCTTGATCATTGATCCAAGGTGGCTCAAACAAATGTGAAGTTACATCTGCTTCACAAAATTCTCATTTGTACTTGTTTGAAACGCTACCAACATCAACATTAGAAATACAGACAACAACTGGATGGCCTAAACTCTTGCTTCAACAAAAGAAACAGATTTCACATCTTGTGAACACCTCCATGTCTTACATCTGCATACAAACGATGGACTAGATAAAAAGCCCACAAACCATGCCTTTAAAACAAATGACCGTTCAAGTTAAACATGTGAGAGATCTCAATAATTATTTTCAAAAAATGAAACATTTCATCATTATCTCCATCTTGTTAGGATATTCCGACACATAGGAAATAGTTAAGTTCAACTTGGTCTAGTATAGAGTTAGGTAAAGTGTGTTTCTTTACCGTTTTACATTTTGTAACTTACAATCCGACGGTCACGATATGTAGTGATCCAACGGTTCACTCTCTCCTCGGTATTACCGACACTTGATCCGTGGCTTGACACCCGATTGGTCCATGAGTTCTATTTAAAGCGCATGGAGGGTCATTGTTCGGGTAATCCGTCTATGAGAGAAAGCTTATGTAAATTTTCATTCTTTGATTAATAAATTGCTTGAAGTGGCCATGTTGGCTCAGGCCGTGGACTGTTTCCCTCTTTGAGGGTTTTAACCACGTCAAAAATACTGGTGTATTGATTTGAGATCTGGTTGTGAGCGGTGTCCTTTTGGTGTTCTTTTTGAGGAACTTACCCTGTAAATTCCTACATGGTATCAGAGCTATTTGAGGGCCGCGTCCGTTGGTGATCCAAATCTGAAGCCGGTAGAACTGCATGCGGCTGTCTTTTCCTAGATCTACTGTTTCTGACTGATTTCGGGCCGAGAGGACTACTCTGTTGTGTTCGGAGCATCTGTTCCAGTGAGGAACCCCTTTCGTTTCACGCGAAAAGGTTTCCGGTAGCCCTATCTGCGTCATTTTTAAGATCTGGAGGTATACAGTGTTTATCTGCAGTTTACTGTTATTTTTCTCTCTGGTTATTTCGGTTTCTGTTTATTTAGCTTTTTTTATTACCGGATCTATACCTTTCATTTCTGCGTATGCTCTTTGCCCTGCGACTTTGTGCGATCTGGGCAAATCAGAAACAAAAAGGAAGTTTTTATTCTCATGCGTATGCTCTTTTCCCTGCACCTTAGTGTGATCTTGGAAAATCAGAAACATTGAGAAAAATATTTAGTTTCTGGCTAAAGCTAACTTCGAGCCGTAAGGTTCGTTTTTCTTTTCATATTTGTGTTAGGTTTTGTGTTTTTGTTTTGTAGGAAAAAAGAGCTTTCTCAAGGCAAGCACGCAACCCAAGGCCCCCCCCCCTCTCTCTCTCTCAAATTTTTTGTATAGCTCAATTGGTTCAAAGCTATTTTGAGAGAGTATAGGTCTTGGGTTCAAATCTCCATTTTGTGGGGGCGTTCTTTTTCATTCCCGCACATTCGCACACTTTGCCGGCAACTTCAACAATTTTTTTTCAAAAAGCCATAACTTCTTCATCCGGAAGCCTTTTTCAGAGCCGTTTTTTTTAAAACAGCCTAATTTTTCGAGATCTATCCATTGGAACACTTACTTTCAGCATCTTCAGCTTCAGTTTTTTTTAAAATGGAAAGTCCATGCCAGGTCATTCTTGACAGCACTAACTACTTCCAATGGATATCCTACATGGAAGATTTACTTAGAAGTAAAGGTCTCTACAGAATAGCCACGGACCAAGAGAAGAAATCAAAAGATGAAGACAAGGCTGCAAAATGGGAAAATAGACAAGATCAAGCACGTGGTTTGATAGGGATGTCTATTTCTCCTGATCTTAGATTCCATATTGCAGAACTTGATACTCCTCATGAAGCATTGGACCAAATCACTAAAGTTTTTGGGGTTAAAAATGAAATTAGAGCCCATCAACTTGAAAATGAGTTGCTTACATTGGATCCTAATAATTTTTCTTGCATTGAAGATTTCTTGTCCAAATTCAAGACCCTTAGATATCTCTTGGAAGGTGTTAAGGTTAAGAAAGAAGATAGTAACCTTATTTATTCTATCCTTACTAAGTTGGGACCAGCCTACTCTGTATTTGTTTCCACCTTCCATTCTACAAGGGAAGCTTTCATTTGTCAAGGAAAAGACTACAAGGCCCCTTCCTTTGACTCTTTTTTTGATTCTTTAATAAGAGAACAAGAAAAACTCTTACACCTTGGTCTTCTTAATCTTGGAAACTCTTCCAAGAAAGCGTTAGCCGCCCAGCAGCAACCAAATTTAAAGAATCCTAAAAAGTCATATCCTAAAAAGAATGGTCCTAAACCAAACAAGGGTCCTAAGCAAACTCAGTCTCAAAATGAAAGATCATTTCAACAAAATGATAAG
>APFE031730528.1:5978-19649 GCA_000404065.3 Pinus taeda | reverse complement strand
CCATGGTCGACTCGAAACAGGGAGTGGTGTGTAGAGCCCAATTTTTCTATTAGAGGGCTATGAAACAAAACACAACACACAATCCTTTACAAAACGAGTCACGATGTTTTTCATATGAGGCCAAAAACAAAACCTCTGTAAATGAGATAAAGTTTTTTCAACCCCAAAATGACTAGACACAATAGAGGTATGAGCCTCTCGGATTACATGTACCCTTTCATCAATGGGTATACACAGTTTTCCAAGGTGATACAATAGTTTTCCCTGCAAATAATAATTGTCCACCTGTGATCCATGAGTTAGTTTTTCATATATCTCTTTAAAATCATTATCATTAACATATTGCTCAGCATAACTTTCTAACGATAAAGAATCATTTTACAAAACTACAAATGCAGAAATAGGAGGGCAAGAAAGCATATATGCTACTTTGTTACTAGCACCCTTCTTGTATTTTATTACCATATGAAATTGTTGGAGGAATCCCATCCATCTGAAATGACAGGCTTGTTGAAGCTTGGTCTGTCACTGAAGATACTGCAAGGGCTGATGATCTGTATGGATGATGGCCTCCTTGCCGATCAGGTAGCGTTTCCACTTCTTTACACTCTGAACCAAGGCGTACAACTCCATGTCGCACGTGGGATAATTCACAATGCTTGGGAGAAATTCTCTAAATGGTAATATACAAACTTCCTTTGCTGCATCAATACAGCGCCCATGGCATATCCATTGGCACCTGTCTCAATCTCAAAAGGTTGTTGAAGGTCTGGTAAGGCTAGCACTGGTGTTATGTTGATCTTCTCTTTCAGTGTGTCAAAGGATTTATGATGTTTTCCTCCCCACTGAAAGGCTTGCTTCACACTTGTCAATGTGTGTAAAGGGGTTGCGATAACAGAGAAGTTCACAATGAACCTTCTCCAATATTGTACCACACCCAAAAAGCTTCGGACCTTTGTAACATTTGTGGGCTCATGCCACTTCATAATCGCATCTACTTTAGAAGGATCTATTTTCAATTGCCCATTACCGACTATGTGACCTAAATAAACCAGAGAGGTCTTCCCAAACTCACACTTTGATAGTTTTACATACAATTTTTCATTTTTCAGAACATCAAGCACTTTCTTCACATGACATACATGTTCATCCCATGTCCTACTATAAACAAGAATATCGTCGAGATATGTCAACACAAAATTATCAATAAAAGGCTTAAACATGTCATTCATTACCCTCATAAATGTGGTCAGAGAATTGCACAGTCTGAATGGCATCACCATCCATCTGAACAACCCCTGCTTGGTTTTGAATACAATCTTCTAAATGTCTTATTCTACAACTCTAACCTGGTGATATCCACTACGCAAATCCAGTTTTGTAAAATAGACAGAATTTTTCAATTGATCTAATAATTCATCAATGCAAGGGAGAGGGTATCGATTCTTCACCGTAATTTTTTTTAATGCCCTGTAATCTATGCACATTATCCATGTGTCATATTTCTTTGGCACCAACACGATCGGTGAGCTGCACGGAGAAGAACTTGGTCTGATGACCCCTTGATTTAGCAATACCCACACCCGTTTCTTGATCTCCTCCATCTCAATAGAAGCCATCCTATACATACCAATATTCAGTAAAGGAGCATCCTATTGTAAATGGATCTCATGTTGGATTTCCCATTTTGGGGTCAATCCTCTCAATTCCTGAAACAATCCATCATAGTCAAAAATAATTTCTAACAATTTGTTCTTATGATCAGGATCACAATGTTTGAAAGCGTCAGTCGTCTCGACCTCTTTTTCTCTCACCACCATGAGCAGGCACCCTTTACTGGAATTAACCAGTCGTTTAATATGTCCTGCACTTACAAGCTAGCACTAACTTTCGTATGATGAGCTTTGATTATATATTCTACCCCATCCTTCATGAGGTGGTATTTATTTTCATGCCGAAAAAAAATTGCCTTTCTGTCATATAGATATGGACTTCCCAAGATAATTCCACAGATATACAAAGACACAACATCTAACTCTACCTCATCAACTAATTTGGAAGCAATAACAAATTTGGCCCTACACTGCTTGGTTACTTGTAATTTTGCTTTATCGCTTACCCAACCAAGTGGGTATGGACTCAGATGAGGCTTACTTTCGAGGCCTAACTTTTTCACTAAGGACTCTGAGATTAAATTTGCTTGGGAACCTGAAACAAACAAAGTTTCCACCTTTGTGTCTTTTATAGTAACCCTAATGTGGAATAATTCAGTTCTCTTTCCCTCATTACTTACAGGCTCATTCAAATAACTAGTACTTGCAATTAAATCAAAATTATTACTAACAGAAAGAGTACCTCTTGCACCCACAGCTGTGATCAATGTCTCGTTGTCGAAATCTGATCCAAGGTCCTGCTGCGTTGTTGCCACTGTTTTTTGCTTTCCCTTTCCACTGAATCTCTTTGGTCTCAGCTCTGGATGTAGCTTCCAACAGTGGTCCTTGTCATGACCTTCTCTCTTGCAACGAGTGCAAGATGGTGTTGCTCCATCCCCTTTCTTAGTTGTGACAGTCTTCTTATCCTTACCCTTGCCTTTCTTCTCGAATTCACCATGCTGAGGGTTGAACGGTGTTTTCTTGGCTTGATCATCTCTGTCATTCTTTCCTCGACTTTCAAGATGAATGACCTTTACCCTGGTTGCATCAATCACAATAGGCTCGAACAATAATAGTGAGTGTCTTATGTAAATATGTAACACACTAACATACTTAGTTACAGTCTCGGGCAAATCTAATGAGATGCCCAAATTCAATGCTTGTTCTGAAATTATTCAGCGAAGCTTTGCGGATTTTGGCCTTTACCTTGCCTTAGATATTTCCATTCCATTAGTTCCTTTTGTTTATAACAAAAAGGGTAAAATTTGACTTTCAATGTAGAAATAAAACTGGACCAAGAGGAAATAAGGTTACCCGACTTTTTTTTGCCCTTCTACAACTTGCTCTCCCACCAAACGAGAGCAGTGCCACTCAGCCGAAGAGATGCTAACTGGACCTTTGCCTCATCTTCTTCGATCTACTGAATTCGAAAATAGACCTCTATCTGTCTTATCCAATTATTAAGTTTTTATGCACTACACTCTCCATTATACATGGGCAGGTCAAACTTTACATCTAGCTTGAAGAATGGTTTCTTAGATGTATGTTTGGAATAGCGATTAAAGTGATGAGAACTATCACTTGAAGAAGGAGAGGGAGGAGGCTCTTCTCCACCACCTTAATGATTTGTTGATATATTGTCATCGGCATATTACTTATCATGTTGAAGTTCCTTCTCATACTTTGAAAATAGCTTGTCCACTTTCTCAACCATATTGTAGAATACCTCGTGGAAATTATGTTCCTCTTCCCAACAAGCTTCTTCATTTTCCATGTTTCTTCTTAGTTGTGCACGTCTTGCTTCAGGATCAAAGGACTCAATATTTCCTTCACCCTTTTGCAGCGTGTTCTGGGTTAGCATATACTCATTCAATTCGCATCAACAAAGACCTACTCTGATACCAAACTTGATCCAAGATATTTTACTTATAGATGCATCAGAATTACATGAAACGGAGCTTATTAACCATGGAACTTTAAATCACATAAAACAATTCAGAAATAACAAGATAAGCATGAAACCATGACACAAATATTTGATTACGGAGTTCATCCAATTTGGACTATGTCTTTGGGCCCTGCTTAATAGTGGGGAGGCCTTCTTTCATTAAGTGGCATAAAAAGAGATAAAGTACAAGCAATATTCATTTACAATCCTTATACCTCCACTCTAGAATATGGACGAAGAATGGAGAGCCCATCTTCAAAAACAGACAGTACCACTGAAAACCTGGCAAAAAATCATGCAAAATCACTTATACGAACACCCAATTCGGAGAAATGAAGCTTATGTGCCCTCTCGGAACCTCCCTACTACTTAAGGCAAGATTTCAACCTACTGCCAGGTCGGGTTACTGCTGCACACAATGTGTTCTGAACTATCATGCCAGTCTCCTCCCTTTTTCTTGTGTGGACAGTCCATTATATATGTTGGATCAGCTAACTCCTCAATCCCAGCAACTCCTAACAAATGACAAGTATAGCAGGTGGGCGGTTTTTCCACACCGAGGATCTCAGACCAAAAATAATATGTAGGTAATAACCTGTTTAAACATAGAAAAACCTCTTAACCGCACATTAATCCTTAATCTAGTGGCTTTAACATAGAGAATCAGCAACTTTTAAATCGGCGGATAGTCTTGTGCCTTTACATTAAGCGATGAGTGAAAAGAGATAAAGGCGGACCAGTTAGAAATTATCAATTGTAATATGATATATATCGGATCCGAAAACCCCATCCAAATCGCAATCAGTGGAACCGAGGTGGTACTTGTTATCAGGATATTGTGATGTCTGATGTGCAATATGTGATATCGCAATCACACCCTGATCTTGTCGAGGCTGATTATGTAAACGCGTTCCTTGTGATGTGCGATATGTGATTTATCGCATCGCAACCTGATCTGGTCGAGATCCAATTCTTTATTGCTGACCCTCCTCCAATCTGCGATTGCGATATCGCAAATCACAACCAGGTAGTGTTGGGGCCAATTTCCTTAACCGCAAACCCCTTCCTTCTACGATCTATGAAATGTGGGACCAATGGCAACCTACCACTTAGCGCTTCCCCATTCACTGAGATTTTTGCCACATCATCTTCTTCGGACACATGTCCAAGTCAAACCTGGACTTTGACTTCCTCTAACTTCTTCATATGAGCTCGGATTCGATTTTGGTTCACATCATTGGAATCTGGATGATGAGCACTTCAATTTTATGCTAAGTTTATCTAGATTCTTCCACTTTGAGTTTTGAGCCTTCTTACCATGCCATTAGTACTTTGTAGAGATCCACCTGGATCATCGACGACCACCATTTTATTTTTAGATACCATATTCTTAGGAAGCAGCAATATAAGTAAATGTCATGTCAACCACAACCTCCAGCTGAGCCCATAATGACCATCTAGCTCTTCTTACCCTCCTCAGTTGGAAAGGCAACTGCCTTGTAACCTTCTAAAATCTCGTTTTCAGTAGCTATATCAAAAAACTTGAAGCTTTAGCGCCCTTCTATAATACATCATGTTGTGTATTGTTTTGAAAATGTTTGACCTATTTATGAAGCCCAATTGCGAAAATGAAGCACATTCTCTTCACTTCCATGTGCTTACCTTCCCTTTTAAAACTTAAACGCTCCATAAGTTATACCATTCATCTGGATAAATCTTTTGCAAATAAAAGATAATTGAAACTCCATCTTCATTTTCAAGTTCGAAATTATTTTAAAATAAACATATCCCTCACTATAGTTTGGAGTAATAACACTGAAAGAAAGCCCTTTTCGCACCGTAGGTGCGCATGGAATATCCATAAACAATGAGTTTGTGAAAAACATTATTCGTCTTGCTTGCTTCTAGATTCATAGGTACATACATGGAAGATTCATTCACTGAAAAAAGAAAGTGATGTATTTGTACATGCTCAATCCACGGGGCTATTGCTGGTAGTGGAAAGAAAACAACAGGTTTGGGCTCTATATCAGCAAATAGCTATATATTTGTCTGGGGCAAATGAATGAATTCATCACTTCCTTCTAGCCAGACTCTAGAAGTTCTCTAATCTCATTAACCAGAGTATCGCATGTCAACACTTCTAGCAAATCTTGAAGTAGAAATACCTTATTGTCACACATCAATGCTTCACTTGTTTTCAATATTTCTATAAGCTCCACAAATTTCCTATAGATTATGGGCAAAGCACTCATTTTGAATTCGGATAAAGTGCATTCTTTGATATATTAGGCTCAACCTCCTTTATTGTTTTAGAGGCTCGGAAATTTCTTTATTTGTGAGGTGGAGAGATCAGAATTCTGCGAGGCTGTTTTGTCAATAAAGAAATAGGAGGGTAACTAAGAGAGAGTGAAACTTTTTCCCGTTAACTTCAGTACTAGTCGTGAGTTCAAATCCCAAGCAAAGCCAACTTTTTCACGTCAACTTCAATGCTGGTCTTGACTGCGAATTCCAACCAGGGCACTTTCCTTCCAAAGCTTTAACAGTGGGAATATCTATGGTAACAACACCAAAACAAGATTCGGCAGTATACCAAGGCTATGAATCCAACGGTTTGGTCCAAAGCTCCAACAGTGGGGAAATTCCCGATGGACTTGAAAGTTCAGAGTGCAATCTCAAGCACCACTTTTTAGGTCAAGGGGCACTTCGGAGAAAATTCCATCTTCCAAATGCGACCTGATCTACTGCTAACAAGCTGAAACTCTCAAAGTTGCTCACCGCAGGTCCTAGTTTTGAAAACTGGAAACAAGTCGTTCATAGAAAGTAACAAATCCATGTGAAAGATGAATTATTATTTCAGATTAAGGAAGCAGATTCTTTCAATATAGTCCAAGGGATATTGGTGACAATTTGCAGCATATTTATTTTACAGACGTATTTTTGTTTAGTTGAACAATGTTGTGCCTTAACCAAGTTGGGATCATTGATGAGAGAGGGTTAAGAAGGATAGAGCTTTGGGCCGCCCGATTGGATGTTGCTTTTATCTTTGAAGTTTTATGTTGACGAGCAGTGTGAGCAGCATGGTCAGTAGTGAGAGCAGTGAAAAGTGAACAATGTGAGAGCAGGGAGCTTTTATGCATTAGAATTATCGAGCAGCAAGCAGGGAGCAGCCTATAGCCTAAGCAGCGAGCAGCGATAACCTGAAAAATGGAGAGAAGTGTGAAGTACTCTTGGAATTCTATAGCCCTACATCTTTCTCAAAACAGGTTGGATGGAAAATGCATTCAAACATGACAACGGGACAAGAAATTTCAGAACATGTGGAGACAAATGCTTTAGGACAAGTGAAAATTGCCTCATCCACCAAAGTTAGGAAGTGGGTTTGGGTCAATGCCAAACAATATCGGGGCATTTTAAAATGAAGACTAGCTCATCTAAAATGGGAGTAGACAAGGAAAAAACGGTCTCAAAAGGAAAGTACTCGAGCCCTTCGCAAGAAGCACTCAAACAAGTCCCCTCTACAAGCACATGGTAACAAGAAGTCCAAAGGAAAATTCATTGATGATTCTTCCTTATATAGTCCCACATCCACACCTCTCACCTGGTTATATGATCTTTATGTGAAAGAATAGTTACATGAAAAACAAAGGTTGGAGGTTTTAGAAGCTAAAGAGAAAGAAAGAGATCATAAAATTCATATAATAACAGCGGAGAACAAGGCTTTAGTAGAAAGAAATAAAGTTTTAAAAGAACAAGTGGCATTGCTATAAGAAGATCTCCTGATAGGGAAGATAGAATGGCAACGCATGAAGGCAGATGTGAAAAATGTAAAGAAATCTGTAGTGGAAAGTATAGAGGCGGTGACTACGAAATCATCCCAAGATAAAGGGAAAAGGATTGCCCAAATAGACAACCATGAAGAGAAAGCAAGATAAGAAAGGAAAGGAGATTCCACCAAAGTTTCCAAAACTTGGGCTCAATTTATTATCAATTCTACTAATAAGGAAGGAGAAACAAACATTCAAGTTAACAACATGCAAGATAGAGAAGGAAAGGATAGATAAAATAGAGTAGCAAACGTAATTATTAAAGGGGTGAAAGACTATGGTAAAAATTAATGTACTCTTGACCTTGCAAGAGACTTCTTGAAAGACAAGTTGTTATGGCAAGGACAAATATGCCAAGCATGGAGGGTGGGTAAGTTTAACGGTGGAGAGACAGGCCCATAGAAGTCATCATGCCTAGCTTGCATGATAAATATATAATTCTAAATAAGAAGCATATCTTGAGGGATTCTCACTTTTTCCTAGAAGAATATTTAACTGTAAAACAACAGGAGGGGGAGGAAATGTTAAAGGTTAGGGCAACAAGAGATGAAGGCAAGAGAGCATAGATTTATAAAGGCAAAGCTGTGATATCGTGATTTGGACCTCCTACCAAAACAAAGCAGCAAGATGGTAATAAAGAAGAGGCAACAAACTCTTCAACAGGAAATCAGGAAGCAAGGTCAGTATGGGAAAGCAGGGACAAAGACTCAAATGTGAGTCTTGCATGTCAAAATAAATAGCAATCAAGTCATACCTAGGTTTCCTTAAGATTAGTTTTTTGGAACTACAGAGGTTACCCATGGAGACAAGGACCTACGTTAGGGCCTATTGCGGAAGATAGAGACATAATTTGCCTCATAGAAACACATGAGCATGAAGGGTGCAAGACCCCTCTGTTTGAAGGATACTGGAAGATGGTAGTGTGGAACAAGGCAGCAGAGAATGGAAAAGGGCACGGGGCTATCATGGTTTTAGTAAGGGAGAAATAAGGTCGTCTCATTTAGATAGAAAAAGAAGACTCAAATAAGTCATTCATTTGGTTTAAAATATCAGAAAATGGAAACCACATCAGAATTGTAGCATGCTATTTTGTGTCGCAAGTTTCAAAAATCTACAAAGCTAGAGGGCTTGACCGCAAAGATCCATTTGCAGCCTTAAAAGCGGATTTGCAACATATTCACAGCTAGATGAAGTCCTTATAGTGGGTGATTTCAATACTAGGACTGCAAGTGAGCAAGCTAGAATTTTTTGTTGTAAAGATGATTGCGACCCTATTTGGCTTATAGAAGAGAGTAATCATCAATGGGAAAGAATTTCAGAGAACAAGGGCTACAATCTCTTTGGTGAACAATTGCTTACTCTATGTGGGGCCTTTGATTTAGTCATTTGTAATGGCTTGACTAGATGGGAAAAGTCCAGTAATTTCACTTGCAATACTTACAATGGAGCAAGTGTAGTAGATTATGTAATTTTCTTGCATGGTTTGTGTGAGAAAATGGAGGAATTTTTTTATTGGAGATCAGTTGTGGGACTTAAAATCAGATCACAAGCCAATTTATTTATGTTTCTCTTGTACTGGAAAGAAACAATTAGAGTAAAAAAATTCATCATGTCCAACAAAATCTCCCATAGGGTAGAATTCTTTTAACTCTAGAAAAGTGTAATACCTTCAAAATGACAGAGAGGCTCTTCAAAAAGGAGAAAATCACAATTCAAGGCCTTCATTGTCATGAATTAACACATTTAATTCAATGCGCACTTGCAAAGTGCCAAAAGAGAAAAAAATTAAGAAGTCTGAAACAAATTGCTTTCTAGTTAATGCTTGGTTTGATGAGGAATACAAAAAGGCAAGGAGAATGTGGAAAGACACAAACAAGTATAACATAAAGCTCAAAGCTTACAAGCAGTTACTAAGCAAGAAAAAGGTTGATTTCATGGTTTCAAGGAGGGAATAACTAATCTTCCTTGGGAAAAATAATCCCAAATTATTTTGGAAGGAAATCCAACTAAAAAAGATACAAACTGGAAATAGTATTACAAATTCTAAATGGTTTGAATATGCAAGACAACTCTATGAGCAGGATCCCAAGGTTGACCCTCCCCCCTTGGTCAACATTGATACTGAACTCTTCACGGTGCAAGAGGTAGAGATGGGTATCAAGAAGTTGGGTGTTGGAAAAGCTAAAGACTTAGTTGAACTCCAAGAAGAATATCTAAAGTGGGGCTCAAAGATCCTTTCACCTCACATTACAAAAAATTTCAACAACATCATACAATAGGGGCTCCCCACGGATTGGACAACTAGTCTGGCAATACCTCTTTTCAAGAGCGATGACATCAATAATCCCTCCAATTATAGGACCATCATGATAAACCCTTTGTTTGCAAAGATTTTTGGAAGCATGCTAGAAAATAAAATTAGCAAGTGGGCAGAAGAAAGAGATAAGTGTGCTAAAAGGCAAGCAGGTTTTAGACCTAAACATTCCACAATTGATAATTGTATAAATTTAATGCACATCATTGAAAAAGTTTGGGAGAAAAAGGAATAAGCATTTTGTTGCTTTGTTGATTTTAGAAAAGCATTTGACTTGGTTCCTAGGGATAAGCTTTGGCACATAATGGAGGAACTTGTGGTTCCTAAACATTTGAGAGTAGTTGTGCATAGGCTGTATGAAGAGGTGAAAGTCAAAATTAGAACTTCAGTAGGCATTTCTAAAAGTCTTTGAAGCGATATCGGGGTCAAGCAAGGTTGCCCACTATCTCCTACCTTTTTTGGTTTATATATCGAGAATCTTGAGGAGTGGTTAAATTCGCAAGGGGGTGATGGTATCTATTTGGGAAAGTTTGTTATAAGGCTTCTTTTGTATGCAAATGGCCTTATTACGATTTACTAAATCGGCTTTTGGTTTGCAAGAGAACTTATTATCCCTTGAGCATTTTTGTAGAAGTGTGGGGATGCAATTCAATATCAGCAAAACGAAAGTAGTGGTTTTCTCTAAGAAAATAAAACATAACGAGCATAAGTTCTACTTTGAAGGCAACATTCTAGAAGAAGTTGCAGATTACAAATACCTTGGAATTGACTTCAACAAAAATCGAAGCTAGGATGGTTGTAGAAAGAAAAGAACTTTGGGGGGTTGGAAAGAATTTTATGCTTTTCAAAATAGGTGTAGAGAGGAAGAGTTATGGGACTGGAAAATCACTCAAACTCTTTTTGGGCTTCTAGTGATTCTGGTGATCTCTATGGTTGTGAACTATGGGCCAGCAGTACATCCGACATGTAGTGGAGACAAATTGAGAAAATTCAGAAGCGTTTGATTACAAACAAATTCAATATTAAAAGTGCAGTTCCTTATGCTATCTTGTTAAGTGAAGCAAGGGCTGCTCCTATTGAAGCAATCTTTATGGTGCGATTCATAAGGTATTTAAAAAAAGTTGAGCAAATGGAAGAGGGTAGCTGGCCTAAGGTTGTCTTTAATGACAGATTATGCAAAAAAAAACACACACACACACACTTGGATGCAGCAAAATAAAAAATGGTTTAGTAAAGGGGGTATTTGCTTGAACGCATGTCCCATAAACAACAAAGAGATCAAAGCTTTTGTTATGGATAAGTTCCACAAGCGTACTTGGGATAAGGAGCTAGGAAGAAACAAAAGTACTATATTGAAGTGTTTAATCCCACTCATAGTCATCAACCAAAAGCATACATAGAGGCCAATATCTCTTAGAGAGCCAAAATTCTTATTACTCAGTTAAGGAGTAATTCTCATCAACTCCATTGTGAAACAGGGTGCTGGAAAAGGGAAAAATAAGCGTGAGAGGAAAAAGTATGCATTTTTTGTTCTTCCAGAAAAGTGGAAAACAGAAAAACATTTCATTTTAGAATGTGAGGCCTTCAAAGACAACAGGGAAAGTTATGCAAATATGTTGGCAGCTAGCTCTTGGTATAATCTATTTAGCGAAGGGTTTGTCAAGAATCTGGGAGTGTTTATTGTGAAGCCTCACAGAAAAAGGGTTGAATACATCAAGCAGATGAAGAAGCAATCTGTCACATAGACTATCTTTAGCCTCGTGATTTCTTTCTTTCTTTCTTTTTATATTCCTATTTTCATTTAAACTAGAAATTAGCATTAAATAACTACACATTCCATGCACTCATCAGCATGTTTCCGTGTCCATAAATATATATCTTTAGCTTTTAAATTGTGCTGCCATATCCATTGTTATTGGAATTTTCCTGACAATAAAAATGGTGGTTATTTGTATTAGCTTTAGCCTTGGATCTGATTAATATGGAATAAGTTAAATATCCATTTCTCTATTGCTTATGAGATATTCCTTACAATAACTAAAAATAACTTCATTCCACACTTGTGCAAACTAGGCAACTTTTATACTCCTACTTGGAGAAACTTTTTCAAAATGTCAGACAAGAAAAAATCCTTTACGAAGTGGCCTTTTAGTCGGCACTAAATTAGCATTGGAAGCATCAGGTAAAGAGTGAAATATTGATCTCAACACACTCAAATTCCAAATCTCTCCAAGCCGTCAAACAACTCCAGAAATACCACTAGATAATGTGGAGAAATTTGTATACCATATTTGGGTATCCATGAAGTATATCAATATTTCAGAAGCCCAGAGAGATATAACTGCACCCATATTTCCTGGTACATTTGGGAATAACCCATGCCATAGCTAACGATCATATGTTATGTTCATTACATCCTTTGTTGGTTGTAGAAGAGGTTTTATTTGAATAAACTTTATCATTTTCGCCTAGCAGAATTAGACTACAACAACTCTCATATTCAGGTAATAAAATAACATTGTTCCCTCTAAATAATGTATTGTAGGGATTACTCAGATATTACATGGAAAAATTGTATTTGTGTAGGATGGAGCGCTTGAATATCAAAAAGTCATGCAGTCAAGCGGAGATAGTGGGAATGATCGTGTTTGTAGGTGGGGCAATGTTGATGATGATATAAAAAGGTCCTATTGTTCACATGTTTTGGTCTCCACATCATCAATCCCTTAAGGATAAATAGACTGCAATATCTCCCACCGATAGTAAAGAGTGAGTCACAAGTTGCATTTTGTTAGTTGCGTCCATTCTTGCCTAGTCAGCCTTGTTTATATTGTAGGTGATCATTGTAATTTGACATGCTTGTCTACCCAAATATATATAAGTGATCAATCATATTGAAATGAAGTATTTTGATGTGTAGGCTACAACGTTGAAGATATATTCTACTCAACTATCCCTTTCCACGTTAATATGTTTTCTCGGAACATTATAATCAACTTTTTTGCTTCCATCTATCGTCTTCTCTTCTTCCATCACAGGTAGAGTTATCCATGGCATCTTCTAAGTTGTACTAAAGCATTCCCTTCAAACCCAATCCCCACATTATATGAGACCTCTACGACACTCTCTCCAACGCAGAAATGAGAAAACGTGGAGTGCTTCATGGCTTTGAGAATCGGCACTATGTAAAGCGCGTACCCCATCAGAGGTGATTTCAGCATCTTCATGCCCATATCCGTACTGACTAGCTTGTAGGAAAACAAAGAGTAGTTTAATAGAAAAGTAATAAGCTCCCTCGTCATTAACTTAGAGAACAATCCCTCTACATCTTCCAAATTGTGAGCAACAGTAGGAGAAAAATAATGAAAGGTAGCAGGAGCGTTAATGGCTCCATTGACTAACAATGAAAATTGTGCACAAAACCCTTTCCACATTTCAACTTTTCATTAGATAGAGGACGATGAAAATGGGGCTCCGGGATTGGCTGGGCTTAACAATGTTTGCCTAGCCCAACCCCATAAAGGGAACACCTTCGGTGTAATTAAATGGCTAGTAAATGTCGATAGACATCAATCCACTTATTTCATGATACATCTCATGTTCTTCCAAAAAAAAAAAAAAAATTCTAACATTCTTTTAGATTATTATTATCATTTTAATTTATAAAAAGAATTAAACATAAATACAGTTAAAAAACATGTAATAAGATTTTTAACCACCGTTTTACCATGGAGATTCTTAATCTATAAATAGGTTTTGTTACAATACCATGCGCCAATACCATGTCTTATCAATACCACATGCACAAAAAAACTACAACTCATTTCATATAACACTTGTTTATATGATATTTTTTTATTTAATCAAATTAATTAAAAGGGAAAAAATGGGCATAAAATCATAAAACTGACTAAATTATAATTTTATTTT
>APFE031730523.1:33585-58902 GCA_000404065.3 Pinus taeda | reverse complement strand
ATTGATTAATTTAATTTAATTAGTTTAGTCTAATTAAAATTAATTAATTAATTAATTAATTTTACTAATTTTGAAAACCTAAGATACTATGCTTCTAAAGGTTTGGAGGGATTTATTTGTCTAATCACGGGAAGCCAATTTCCACTAATCTCACTCCCATTGTCCCTGTTGAGGTTCTGAGGAAATTTCATAATTTCGATGGCCTCTCTGATTTTTCTTTTTTGATAACTATCCTCTCTTGCAATTATTTTAGCGTTTTCCAGACACACATGATGTTTGGTTTTGGATGAGTGTTCCTCAAGGGCTGATGTACGGGATCTCCCATTCTTTATATTAGCTCCGTGCTCTTTAAGTCTAATTCTCAAAGACCGGCCTATTTCCCCAATATAACTCTTGGCATAAGAGCAATCAATCTTATGCACACCCTTGAGTTGTTGATGATCGATGTTATCATTGACTGACCTCATCATTTGCCTTATTGTTCCACATGTTGTAAATTGAGTGTTTATGTTATTCTTTCTTAAAAATTTTGCAATCTTATCCGTAATCACTTCGATGAACGGAAGGCATACTTTCCCACAATTTTCTTTCTTGTTTTCAGGAGGATGCTTAGAGAGGACCTTATCCTGAGCTCTTCTTGTAGCTTTCTTAATACTGAACTCTTTGTATCCTATGTTTTTTAAGACAGAGGTTAAATGTTCAATTTCCTCATTTAGGTGATCAGGGTCAGAAATCCTGAGAGCTCTAATAGCTAGAGTGTTTAAGATGCCAGATTTTTGGGATGGATGATGGTATGAGTCAGCATGAAGATAACTATCAATATGTGTATTCTTCTTATAGACCTGGTGTCCCAAAGTACCATCCTCTTTTCTGTTGATCAATACATCTAGAAAGGGGATTTTACCATTCTCTTCAAGCTCCATAGTAAACTTGATTTGAATTTTTTTTCTTTCTTATTGTTGATTAATTTTCCAAGGATTGTGGCAACATGCTTGAGTCAAGAAAATAACTTCATACAAATGTGATACTTGCATTAATATCGTTCTCCTTGGGCATTGTTGACCATTTTATTGAAAATGCAGCTAGAAATTCCTAAATTAATTTTTCCCTAAATTAAATTAGGATAAAAATTGTAATTCCATATCACAAGACAACTTGTACAAAGGGGAATGTCAAGGGTCACCCCTCCCTTTTCTATTTATAGAACCTCATAACTCTTTGTAAAGGTTTGTGGGAGCTAAGTCTTCCTATATGTGTATCTTAGATAAAGCTTGGAGTGTATTGTAAATAGCCTCAGCCTCTCTATATTGTGGAGCTAGTACATCTCTTTGGAGGAGCAAGTGACACTGAATGTAACATTCTAATATCAGAACTAGTGGTTTTTCATGGTTGTATTGTATGACTGGATCTTTCACTCTTAATATAACATAGCTAGCACATTTCATGCATATGTCATTATTGTATTTTAGTTGTCTTGGTTACTCTAATGATATATGTAGTCGTTTTCTTATGCATGTATGTATGGACTCTTTCTATATATGTATGTATGAAACTTGTTGAGATGTGTTGTTTATTTAACCATCAATTGGATTTTTGGTTCACCTACCTTCTAGCTTGTGATATATCTTTTCTCATGTGTTCCCTTCCAAGCTACATGTTTCCACAAGTTTCCAAGGGGTGCAATCATTCCATTTTCCATGTGTTAGAATCCTTTATGTACCTACCTTGGCTTGTTGCGCTAGCCACACCCTTGCTACCAACAAGGACATCCTTCTTACCTCTATGTGCAACCGCGGTCAAGGCGATACTATATGGCCCACTGGTAGGTATCCTACACCAAACAGTTTGAGCTCTAGTTGGGACTTCTTATCAGGGAGATCCCCTGACATGTTGGTGGGTCAAGCACCATCAACACTTCTGGGACTAGAAGGAGGGAAATATGACAAGTTGTGTCCTTACATCTTGTTTTGATTTTTTGCATATCTGTCATGGATACTATTAGACTCATCCCTCTACGTTTTTTCTCTATTGTTGAACATCTCGACATCATGAGGTATACTTTTGATCTCTTATCGGAATTCATGTAAGATGGTGAAGGCAGAGTAGTCTAGCTTGAGTACTTACAAGCCTTCTATGCATTTATTTATGATGCAGATGACTTCTTTGATGAAGAGGTCAACTAGCTACTTTCACGCACACTTTGTGAATCCCCACAAGGATGGCACAACAGCCTACCGCCCACTAGTGTGCACTCACTTGAGCAGTTATGTGATCTCATTGAATCTACTTTCCATAATTTTGATTCAGAACCTCTTGACAAAAAAATGTTAAAACAACAAAAGACTCCGTAAAAATCGCCTATGGATTTTTGACAGTGCTTCCATGTATTGCAGTTTCAAGCTCCGAAAATCCAGAAGAAGTTTCAATATCTTTGGGACATATTTGAATATTGTCTTAACAAATCAGTCAATCTCAAGATGAAATTGAAATTCAAACCCTGCTCAACATACTTAGGTGATGGAGCTGCGTAATCACAGATGGACATAGTGGCTGTCACAACTGACTGTCCAGTTTCCCTCATCAAAGAGCTTCACAATCCCATAGTGATGTGGGAGAACACACACAAACGTCTGTTCAACCGTCACATCCTCCGAGCATCCCTTCTCTCAATTTTTGCGTAGATTTGGTTGCAAAGCCTATGGGTTGTCACATGAAATTGTTACCACATACTTCATCTTTGTGCTCTCTTGATACTCCAGATTGCACTATCTTGTGTTCTTCTATTCGAGAATCTACACCTGTTGTGAACGAGGATGAAGCCATCGACAGAGTTGGTGTTGCACAACCAACGTGCATTGCTATTAATGATGAGTATGATTGGGAACCTAAACATCAACCCATGGAGAAGGATGATCCCCTTCTATTCGTGCCTTATCCACTTTTTCCTGAATCGGTGATTCTGCTATCTCTGATTTTCCTTGTGTAAATTCAACATCGGATTCACATATTTTTAATCATTCACAATACACATTGTATGCCAGCCCATCATTCGACAACGAAGAGAAAAAAATCTTCATTGAAAATGCACTGGACCCTTCATCTGCTCTTTCCAGAAATGCAGAGAGTGAACATTCTTGCTTCTCATCTACCTGTCTATTTATTTTATCAAATCATGAGGATGCCAATGAAATCATTGATTTTTCTAATCATAGCTGTCATGATCTCTTTACTCCCATATTCGATCACAATCTAGATTCTATCGATGTTGATATTTCAAAGCCACCTATTTATGATGATCTATCTGTTGAAAAATTCAAAACTCCCTAGACTATCAAGGCACTTCAGCCCGAGCTGATAGTTATGTCCAACCCTCATTTTCTTGAGGTTGGTTTCGCTTATGGTCGTGAAATTGTTGAAACATCCGAGGCTCCTCATCACTCATCTGTATGCATTGAAGATCAATCCCACACATAGATTTTGCTTCCTCCACTCAAACTACAAGATCACATCGCTCATACATTGGAGGAATCTTACACAACAAGCACACTTGCGCGACACAAGTTGTCTTTGTTTCTCTCATTTTCTTGCATGTCACAGTCAAGATAATGCATATGCTTAACATCTACACGTAGTGTCACACATCCCCATGGTAAGCCCATGGATTGCATGTCATGTGCTTACACTCATCTATGTTCTGTGGACACATTTAGACTTGGAGTGTGTTTGTCTTCATTGTTATATATTTCATGTTTGTTGATTCACGCAATTGCGCTGTTCGCAAACCATGCCTTCACCAAGATGGGTTGACTAATGTGCCGCTGACCACATTAGAAATATCACTTCACGTGATCAGGTCCATGCACCGTTAGCTCA
Organism: Pinus taeda; assembly: GCA_000404065.3. Classification (NCBI taxonomy): domain Eukaryota; kingdom Viridiplantae; phylum Streptophyta; class Pinopsida; order Pinales; family Pinaceae; genus Pinus; species Pinus taeda. The sequence goes on along the minus strand of APFE031730523.1, from coordinate 55,029 downwards.
GGAGTAAGAGTAGTTTTTTCTTCTTGTCTTGTTTGCTTGCATGCATGCTTGTTTCTTTCTTTGTGTGTTTTCTTTCTTGCTCTCTTGTTTTCTTACTCGCTTTTCTTTCGTATTTTTCTTCTTCTCTTCACTCTTTTAGTTGTTTTTTTTCTTGATTACAATTGTAGGTTAGTTTTGCATGAACCCATGTGCAACTCTTCAAACAAACCAAGGTGAAGTGCAAGAGGACTTGTGGAGTTATCAATACTTGGTTATATGTCGTCCTGTCTTTGTGTGTGGAACTTGTTGTCTTCAATCCATGATACGAAAATGGAAAATACATGTTGCTCAAAGTGAACCTTGGTGAAAACACAAAGCTTGTGTGCAAACTAGCTAGTGTGGGAGTCAAGATGATTAGAGAACTGAACAATACTTCCAGAGGTCTTAGACTTGCTTTTCACAGAACAAGGTCCATTTAGAGAGTTGGAGTTTTACGAGTGTGTCGCCAAATGTCGTAGCAGCTACAACCACCCTCCAAAATTTTTCCTTGGCTTCGTTTTGGAGCCTCCCTACCAACCATCCTTAGCAACATGTCTTGCACTGTCAAATACAATGGCTTCACTTGAATTTCAGTGGCTTGCTAGCCTATGCATGTCAACTTGCTTGTCTCTCCTCACAGGCTTCCATTGTGGACTTAGATAATTTTATGGCTGAGATGTTCACCTAGAAAATTGTGCAATTATGGAGGGGAACCAACCTTCCCTCCAGATATTGCAATCCTGCTAGGCTACCTGCTGGGCTCCAAAATTGAAAAATCTAGCCAGGCATCCCTCCCTCAGGAAAGTGCACAATCCAGCCTGACACTGGGCCTCAGCCCAGAAATTGCGCAATTTTAGGAAGAAGTGACCCACTGACTCCAGAAATTATGCAATTCCTGAGGGACAACCAACCCTACTTAGCCTAGAAACTATGCAAATCCCTTTCCTAGGCTTGTAGACTACTGCATGTGCATTCAAGTCAACCAGTTCCCTCTAGGACACAGTTATCCTGATTTGCATGCATGGGTTGCTTTTCTCGAAAAAGAAAAGGTAAAGCATCCCGAGATTTTAGGGATCTATTTTTAGCAGCTTGAGGTTCCATGCAAAGATCATTTCAGAAACCTCCCGCCAAGTTTCGCTTTTTCTTAGATTTGTGTCATGCGCGTCATAACCTCGACCTTATCCAAACTCATTTGCCAAACACTGTATTTCTCATTCCTCACATTGATATTGTAGCTCTAACATCCCACATCGCATCTAGGAGTATTTGGCACATTCAGCTCATCTTTTTCAGTGTATACCAATTCTTTGTCCATCTCTCAGCAGTATAGGAATAATGACCTCCAAGAGAGAAGGGTCAAAGGACACCATTTGAAGTGCAACTAGAGATGCAATTGAATAAGTGTATATGAGCTTTTACATTTATGGAGACACCAAGTTGGTCATAGACAGACGCATCAAGATGAAATGGTAGGATATCAATGATACATTCTCAGGCGCATTTAAGGAAGATTTCGAAGACCACAGGGTCTATGTCAACATTCAAAAATTTGGCTTATACCAGATTGCATGCAGGTATCTCGCGTTTCCATGCATGGACATGATATATTGGATTGCTTCGCACACTGATCCTCGGATGATGATATTCAGTAGCGTCAGTGGGACACAGCTTGCTACCATCAAGGCAAAGGACTATCCTGAGATGTTCCACTTTCCACAACTGGTGATCACAATGGAGAAACCCTTCACCACATGTAGCAAAGCAAACTCCAGAGGTATCTTGAAGAGTTGGACAAAAGAGCCATCCAAGTTCCAAACAACACCTAGCCTAGTTTACAAGGCAAAGATACTGCGGAAGGCATATGAGTATTTGGTCATATTTGCATGCTACTTATATGGCCAAGAGAAAATGGAGACCTTCCCGCAAAGTTGGGTGATTTCGTTGGACCAACTACACAGTGAAGGAAGGCCATGCAACTGGTCTGAGATGCTGGTTCTCATGTTGAAGGAACATGTGAAAAAAGCATGCCATCCACCAAACATCAACAAGGAGAGAAATACATGTCCACTTCTATTTTGGATGCAGTTTGCACCCATCAGTAGTTCCCAAGTTTGAACTGGGCATGGACACCTTCAGAAACCTCTGTGCACACTTATTGTAGATTGTTCTCTGAATTCAACTTCTCCGGACTCATCACGCAGTTGTAAGACCACTTTGTCACCCCAATGTACAAAATAATATTTGAGACGGATCCACCTTGCATGTCATAGGCAATAATGGAGGCATTAATCGACATAGAATATTGGTATGCCTCACCCCTTGGCACCTTCATACAGATGTACAATGCAGAGAATACTTTTCATGTTTTACTAACGTTTCCCATGGACAAGCTCGTCAAGAAAGATGTGTCGTATCATATCTCGACAAGGTTGTCAGCTAGACTACACAGGAAGAAGAAGGCACCTTGGCCTGATCTTCCTTTGCGGATCGGGTTGTACGAGATAAAGAATCTCAAGCATGCTAAGGCCGAGACAAAATAGTTCAAGAGATTCACCTTTGACAACAGAAGTTTCAATCCATATGACCCACATTGCTTTGTAAAGGACCACTACGTGAGAGTGAAATTTCCTTAGATCCACGGGGCGTGTCATTGGCTTGAGGAAGACCCATGGAGATACTCTCACAGATTCTCCAGGCTAAATGAACTCGTCGACATAGTTGTGGAATAGTTAGTGGAGCAACATCTCAGAGATCACGATCATCAGCGGCAATAGAGGGTAACAAACCTGCACATGACAAAGGAAAGAGAAAGGTTGATGACATCGTAGAGGCAAACAAATTGTAATTTCAAAGCAGATCCACTCGCGATTAAAGAAGCTTTGGAGATTGAGGCTAAGAGGTGACAACACTACAATAGGAATGCACAAAGGAAAAGAGATTAACAGACGATGGAGGAAATAGAAAAAAAGTTGCAAGACTTGAAGCAACAACTTTGGGAAGAACAGGAGTTGCCCAGAAGAGAGAAGGAAGCATAATAGGTACAGACACAATAGGAGGCACAAAATGCACAGATTGATGAAATTTCACCCATATAGGTTATAGAATCATCTGAGCAGTCAGGACAAGTAGATAGGGTGAGAAGTCGCAGGCCCAGGACTTAGCTCAAGAAATTGAACAGGTGCTAGAACAAATGGACATGGACATGGTGCAGCCAAAGTTAGGTCAGGATACAGACCTCATGCCTCATAACCAAGAGGTAAGCCCACCTACTTGACCATATTACGAAGCAGATCAAGTCCCAAGAAATCAAGGAGACACAGAAATCCTTGAAGGCCATCCAAAAGTGGAGATGCACAACATATCTTTCGACAAGTCACAACACAGAGTTGTTCAGTTGCACATAGTGCCTACTCTGGATGTCCACACATCTCCTACCCAATTTTAAGAATGAGTGATCATATATGATGTGCACAAGCATCCAAAAGCATTGGTCAGTGCTACCATAGTATATCTCGAATCCACCAGCTCGAGTGTTCATTTCTTGATAGCAAAAAATGAGTGAATGGCTAAGGAATTACAAGTGGCCAAGTAGGGAGGAGAACTGGTTGCATCATCCACTAGAGAAGAGTTGAAGAGAATGACATTGGATGAATTATTGTCCCTTGAAACAGTCATGTGAATGTCGTATTCTAGATTTGACACCGTGCATACAACAATTTTCCATCTCAACGGTTGGCAGCAGCGCTGTACTAGGAGAGAAAGCATATTATCAAATCTACACACTATTGTTGACCACATGCATACATAGATAATGAGATACAAAGGAGCCCCATTGCATTTTCCAAAGAAGATGACGCCCAAGGAAGTAGAGTTGAAAACATGCATTTGGAGTCAGATCTGAAAATATGAGGAAATCCTGTAACTCATCACTAGTTTATAGGATTCACTTGCATGGGTATTCAGAAGCATGGATGTCATTGTGCACATGCACACGATCCCATATATTGCCACACTCATTGAGGCCAAGTCAAAGAACGAATTCCTAACGAAGTTGGACATGTACTTTGACGAGTTGATGTGTGTAGACAACAACACAGACCTCGAGATCAGCATAGACAATATGCATCAGTATGTTGATGGTCTGGTTGCACTTAAGACTATGATGCACATGTTCACAGACAAATTCGACATAGATACCATATCAGTGTACTTAGATGCAACAAAGGTGAGAGTTTTCTTTCAGCCCGATGTCACCATTGAGCACGTGGAAACCATCATGGATAACCAAGCTTGGCATTAATTCACCACAGTTGATTATTATGAAGATGTTGAAGAGTTGGTCTTCCCACAGTTGTCTGAGTCTTAGTAATGTCTTGCACGTCTTGCTCAAGCCTATTTTGTCTCACATGGGTACATGTGCAGATTGTAATGTAACATCTTGTAAAAGTGAAAGACTAAGTGTCGATGGTCGAATGTAACAATCATGTAGTAGTTGAAGAGTCATGAGGGTAGGTGAAGAGTCACAAAGGGGAATGTCAAGGGTCTCCCCATCCTTTGCTATTTATAGAACCTTGTAACTCATTGTATAGGATTTTGGGAGCTAAGCTTCCTATAGGTCTATCTTAGAGAAATCTTGGAGTGTATTGTAGCAAGCCATGGATTTTCCACAGTACAGAGCTAGTACATCTTTTTAGAGGAGCAAGCAATAGGGACTATAACGTTCCACTATTGGAACTAGTGGTTGGTCATGGTTGTATTGTATGATTAGATATTTCACGCTTAATATAACAAAGCCAACACATTTAATGCATATGTTATTATTGTATTTCAGTCATCTTGGTTACTCTAATGATATATGTAGCTATTTTCTAATGCATGTATGTATGGACTCTTTCTATATATGTATGTATGAATCTTTTTGAGATGTGTTATTGGTTTAACCATCACTTTGGATAGTTGGCTCACCGGCCTTCCATCTTGTCATGTATCTTTGCTTGTGTGTTCCCTTGCAAGGTACGTGTTTCCAGAGGTTTCTAAAGGGTGCACTCATTCCACTTTCCGTGTGTTACAACCCTTCATGCACCTTCCTTTTCTTGTTGTGCTGGTCACATCCTTGCTACCAACAAGGACATCCTATTTGCCTCTGTACGCAACCGTGGTTAAGGTGATACTGTATGACCCACTGCTGGGACTCCTACAACAAATGGTCTGAGGTCTAGTTGGGACTTCTTGGTGGGTCCAGTATTGTCAACAAAAGGAAAAAGGAAAACCTATTTTAAATTTATTGTTTTATTAGGTGAAATTTGAACATCTCATGATATAATGAAGAGCATATTTAATTTTATTGCATTAAGAAACCCAATAACATTTTATAACTTAACAAGGAAGATATGTATAATACCCATCTAAGTGACACAACACATGGTGTCAAGTTAATTTTTTTATATATAATTTAAACTTACATCATAAAATCACAAATTTAGCATGAATGGAATGTTTAAAATCCATGTTTTAAAAAATATATAATTTTTGTTATAAAATAATCCTAAATAACTAAATATATTTTCTTAGAAAATAAAAAATACTAAAACTAAATATATATTAAAAAAAACCTAAAAAACAAGAAAATTATTTTTTTAGTTAAAAATAATTTTTAGAATTTTTAAAACAGTTCCCTTCATTCTAAGAAGAAAAAATAATAATAGAAATAATGATGGACCAAAAATCTTCCTTTCCATGGTAATTGTTTCGCACCATTCATTCCACTCACTCGAGTTATTTCATAAAACAAAGGTAAGTGTTATTTCACAATCTTTGGGAAAATCCTATTGAGGCTTCTCTTGTGATATATCTATTCTTTGATGGAGTCCTTGATATGTTGATAAAGGTCAGATTCCTTGGAGATTAATTAGAGAAAAGAAAACATAAACACTTTTAATTCCTAGTTCAATGCCTCTGATGATGGACATGGTCATGTTCATGGAGTTTTCTCTTTTACATTATATTTAGGGAGCTCAAGACAACTTGAATAAAATCATTTTCGACACTAGCTATAATGGATTTAGTGTGATAATGGATAAAATGAAGTAATCATTTGTGAGCATCTGTTCTTGAACAAACATTAGGATCCATTTTATCATAGAGAAAAGTGCATACATTAAAAAAACCTCAATATGTCGTGTGACATTCATATTGTATGCGAATTATTCTTTATTAAAAACAATTCACTATTTCATATGACAATCTTTTTTTGTTAAAATTTCTTCTTTTTCTAATCCGAATTACAATTGTAATTTGAAATAAAGCTTCAAGTAACTCTAAATTTACCAATCATGCATGGGCATCATAGGGAACATTCACCATATAATTAGAAGAACAAATGGGTACCTATTTCATATGCATTAAAAAATGCTTCTACTACTTGATGTGAATTACAAGTGTAATCCTAGTTGGATCTCCAAAATATCTTAAACCATATTTTCATTTTATTATTTTGTACTATTAAATTTTATTATGTCCTACCTCATTTTATGATTAGCATTGTAACAAAATATGCATTTTTCTATAGAATTAGTACTAACATGTAATATTGAATTTTTTTCCAGAACGCCACAGGTAATGATCACGAAGATGATGATACAGACTATGTTTAGATTACATCATATATGAGAGACGATGATGATGAGGATGGCGATGGATTTGGTGATGATTATGTCAATGAGATTATCAAGATGTTCAGGATGATGATCATGGAAATTATCATGAGGGTGATCTCGACTATGATTTTCGTGGTGCTAACTAGCCATGTGTTATTTTTTATTTTTAGTTGGGATGTCTTAATAAGGTAATCATAATTTTTAATTTTAGTTCATTTGAATAATGATAATGATATTATCGGTACTATATTCTTACCTTAGGAATATGTCGAATATTGTTTACATTTTTTTGATGAAGAATTATTGTGTATGATGAGTGTTAAATTATGGTATGTTCTATGCTTAAGGAAATTTAATTGAATTCTTCTTATTAGCCTAATATGAGTAAAATTCTGATAGAACATAAATAAAATTGACTAAAGACAAGGCAAGACAAGAGACACAAGATGTGGCGGCTAGCGAGGGACAAACCCCAATGCGGGGAAACCCTTTGATCAATTCTTCTGTATTCTTCAACAATTCAGCAAAGAGAGAGACAGAGTGCAATATCACAAATCTGTGATTTACAATAACAACAACATAATTTAAATCAGCAAGGTCAAAGCTGGTCAAACATCTCACCAATGACCTTAAGATATCCTAGGAGAACTCGACCTCCAACAAGAAGTATGTGCAGCCCAAAATAGTCCAAGTAAGTGGGACAAATCAACAATGAATGCTACAACAACCTATAGCCTACCATAACTAGTCAATGTTGTCCCCAATCAGCTCTCTAAAAGTCAACACAGGTTGTCCAACACTTCGTCTAGCCCACGGGAGGCTTCCCATCCAAAGTCATAGTTAAAGAAGGTAAGATGATGGTCAAAGAACCCTAAATCACCCCAAATAGATTGTTTTACCATCCTACTCCTCGCTGCCCTAATCTGTGTCCTAATAATGATGCCCTAGAGATATGTGTACTTGCTTAAAGCTGCCCAAGAGATCTGCGTCCTCCTTCCATTGTATACCTAAGAGACAAGGAAGAGATGAGAGTATCAGAGTGAGTGAAATGAGACACAATGTCTCCTTCTTTTACATGCAATGTTGAGGTTAGCTAGGGATGTGCAACAACTTGTTGGCTGACCTTGAAAAATTATCAAGAAATAAAAATAAATTCATATCTCCCTGAATACATGCCAGAATCGGATGATTGTTAGATCAATCCTACACCTCTCAATGAGAGGAATCCAAGAAAAATATCAGCTACCATAAATAAGATGACCCACATTGATTTTGCCCCTAGTTTCCAATTTTAACACTCCCTCTCAACTAGGGAGAACTCCATCTGCTAATCCATCTTTCTGTTGGTATTATCTCTACCATCAAATGCACTACCCTACATTGCTTGTCTCTACTATGCTGAACTATGAAGAATAATAAATGATTGAGGATGTATCATACCATCCTCTACTGATTAGAAGTTAGTCCAAGATAAAATAGAGTGCTCAATAGTGCTCTTAATAACCCGAAGTCAGTCCTAGAGAGTGTGTCATACCACTCTTATTGATGCGAGATTAGTTCCAAGAGAGAGCGAGCTATATCACTCTTACTAACATGAAGTCATTTCCAATTGATCCCATATCAATTTCAGTCATCCTAGCATAGGGAGTATGGTAGATACAAAATGTGTCCATTGGTACTACTATGGTCCCCATCCTCATTTCCCTAATAATTGGCCAGATGAGAGGTACTTCCCATGAGTCCTAGACTACATGGCTAGGATGTATCAGTAGGAGAAGGATGAACCACTCATCCTGCCTACATGTTGCCACACGGTTTCACATGTGAAGGCTAAACCATTGACCATGTACAAAGTGCACCACTAGGGGAGGGTGAGTCACCCTATGGTTCCTCGTCACTACAACAAGTATCCCAATCCCCTCAGAGCTCCTAGAGCTCAATGTGTGCATCATACATCACCCTCATAATAGGGTCTCTCAACGACTCCTAGTTTTCCTCTGAAAATCAAGAATTTGACCTTTCCTAGGGGATTCGTTAGAATGTCGGTGACCTGCTCATCTGTCCCAATATGATGGAGGCTTATTGCTCCTCATTGTACCATATCTTGGTTAAAGTGGTACCTGATATTGAAGTGCTTGGATTGATCATGAAATATAGGATTCTCTGATAAATGAATCCCACTCGGGTTATCGTAGAGGATCACGGTAGCATCCAGCATGTGCCCAAATAGCTCACTGAAGAGATTCCTCAACGAGACAGCCTAACAGGAGGCTATACTCACAACAATATACTCTGCCTCAATGGTGCTCAAAGGCACTGACTTCTACTTCCTACTCATTCAGGAGATTGAGGCAAAACCCAAAGAGAAACAACACCTGGAAGTGCTCTTTTGGTCCACCACATTGCTTTCCCAATCAACATCAGAATATCCATGTAGCCTCACATCTCTAGTATTATATCTCAACCCATGAGTGATTGTGCCTTGAAGATATATCAAAAAATTCTTGGCACCAATCCAATGTGAGTGATGAGGCTTAACCATATATTGGCTCATTGTGTTGACTACAAAACATATATTTATACAAGATTTCACTAAGAACATCAATCCTCCTATGAGTTGACGATACTCAGAAGCATTTCCCAAAGCAAGTTTGGCAGCACTACTGCATAACTTCTTGAAGTTAAGCTCCATTGGGGTGATCACGAGCTTGCATTCCACCATACCGAATCTCTCCAATGTCTTCCCCATGTATTTTCCTTAAGATAGGAAAATTTCTCCTGGCTTTTGCCAGACTTCCAACCCTAGGAAATAGTGCATCAGTCCTAGGTCCTTCATCTCAAATTTGGAAGCCAACTCCCTCTTACATTTGTAAATAAGAGGGTCAGCTGCACCTCTTAGAAAGAGGTCGTCAAAATACAACACTAGAATGAGAGGCTTATCATCCTCAACCATGAAGTAAAGGTTTCTATCGACTTCACTCCTAGTGAATCCCAACTTCATCAAGTAGATATCGATCCTCTCATACCAAGATTGAGGTGCTTGCTTCAGCCCTTAGAGGGCTTTCTTCAACCTACATATGTGAAATTACCAATTATGAATCTTAAACCCCTCGAGTTGTTCCACATAGAATTCCTCTTTAATCAAACCATGCAAAAACACAACCTTGACATCTATTTGATGTAGGTTCCATCCTTACAAAGTAGCAAGGGAAATGATCGATCAAGTGTTGGTGTATCCGAAAATAGGTGGAAATATCTCATCATAATATACACCTTCCTTTTTAGAGAAGGCTAGAGTAACAAAGCGAGTCTTATATTTTTCATCACTCCCATCAGCTCCATGCTTATTTTGTAAATCCATTTCAAGGTGACAATTATTTTGTCCTAGGGTCTGGGTGCCACATCTGAGACATCATTCTTCATGATGGACTCATATTCCTCATTCATAGCATCCTTCCATACTTCATGCTTCACGGCTTCTTCAAACGATGAAGGATCATTTTGAATAATGGTGCTCATAATGGTCAAGTATCCTTGATACCTGGTCAACTTCTTACTTTCATGGAAAGTCCCTTTGGGTGCAATGTGTCCTTCAACGTAATCAAGTGTCCACCTAAGCCATGAGGGTGTCTTCCTATAAGAGGAAGGCTCTTATGGAGGGGTACGAATAGGATCCATAGGTTCTTCCACATCAAGCACCATCTCATCTTGCTTCTCATCTGGCTTCCTGGTGTCAGCTTCTTTAGTTTTCCTTAGAATAGGAAGATTGTCAACCTTGCTAAGAGTCAATTCTTTGTCAAAGGTGACATCATGACTAATCTCGATTACCCTTTGACCAGCCACATAGATTCTATAGCCCTTATAATTTTCGCTATAGCCCATGAAGATTCCCTTATTTCCAGATGCACCCAATTTATTCCTTTTCTCTTTTGGCACATGAAAATATACAAGACTTCCAAAAATTCTAAAATGAGAGATATCAAGTTTATTATCACTGAACAACTCTTCAAGAGTCTTGGAATCTAATGCTTGATGAGGGCATCAGTTTTGAACATATACGGTGGCATTTGCAGCCTCGGCCCATAGAAACTTCGAAAGCCTTTGATCATGGAGCATGGAACAAAAAACTTCCAAAATTGTACGGTTCTTCCTTTCCGCCACACCATTCTACTAAAGAGTGTACGGTATTGTGGTCTCCCTCTTAATTCCAACTTCCTTGCAGAAGTCATGGAACTCATTGGATTCATACTCAATACCATTATCAGTCCTTAAGATCTTGATCCTCTTCTCGGTTTGATTCTTGATCAATGCTTTGAAGTGACCGAACCAGGAGAACACCTCATCCTTCTTTTTCAAGAAGTATATCTAAGTTCTGCGAGAATAATCATCTGTAAAAGTGAGATAATATAAATATTATCCCAAAGAGCTCACAGGCATCATGCCAAATATGTCAGAGTGAACCAACTGCAAAATGTTGGAGGTCTTACTATGGCTTGAGGGGAATGGTCCCCTTTTGATTTTTCCTTTAAAACACCCCAGACATAGACCTTCTTGCTCTACTTTAAACTTAGGCATCCTGGTCACCATATGTCTCACATTGAGAAGAGCCTAATAATGAAAGTGGGAAAACCTCCAGTGCCATAGTTCAGACTGAAGAGTTGTGTTAGAAGACATGACTCCCAACATACTTCCTCCAACTTGATATAAAGGATCAATTTGAAACCCAATAGTGAAAGCACATTTAAAATTCTTTTTCCACACACATACCTTGCCATCAATGAACTCCACCTTGTAGCCTTTGTCTTGCATTGTTGAAATTGACACCAAGTTCTTCTTGAGATCGGGTACATATAGGACTTCTTGCAAATTAATTGTGTTACCCTTATTTAAATGAAGAGTAACATTCCCTACACCCTTTATATGATAGGTGAAATTGTCTCGAAGAATAATCTCCAAGTTTGTCTCGTTCTCTATTAGATTAGAGAGAGATTCCTTGTAACTAGTGAAGTGCCTTGAGGCACCACTATAGATAAGCCAATTTCCCAACAAGTCTAGAGGAGAGGTAGTGGAAGGGGCCGATATCAGATAATATTCATCTTGCTTATTGTTAACAACATTTGGTTCATAGCTGGAGTTCCTTGCTTTCATGGAGGGTTGACCACTTCCTTGATTTCCGACACTCCTCTTTCCTTTGCCATTGAACCTATCATTCATTTGATTGTGGTTGGTGTTTCCCTAGGAGTGATTTTGATCATCGTCATGAGATGTGTCCTTCCTATTTGGACACTCCCTCGCATAGTACCCAAATTTATTGCAAGAAAAGCATATTCCCTTTCTTCCACTCTTCGATCTGGCCTTTCCTTCGAATTTAGACCTAGAATTATTTATCCTTTTAACTTGAGGGGAGAAAGCAGTAGAGTTGCCTTTGCTTGAAGGAATTTCTTGCTCCACCATCCTTGTCTCTTGTTGAATACATCTTGTTGTTAATTCCTCAAATCTCAGAATTCGATCGTTGTTGAGAAGAGTGGTTCTAAATACATTCCATTCGGATGGGAGCCCTCCAAGAGTAGTGATAGTTAGTTCCCTGTCAGCAATGACTTCTCCAATTGATAGGAGGTATTTTTTTTATCTCAATGATCCTTAAGAAGTAGGATTGAATGTCCTCATCTTTTCCCTTCTTAATATCCTTCAGCTTATTTTTTAGGAACAAAACTTGATTTGCATCACTAACTTTAAATAATCCTATCAGTCTATTGTAGATCTCCTTGGAGGTTTTCAACTCATAAATGTAGGCCACCAGACTCTTGTCAATAGAGTTCTGAATGATCTTATTTTCTTTGACTTCACCCTTAGTGTACTTGTTCCTTATAGGAGCCTGTGCATTTGATGGAGGCTCTGTAATTCTACCTCTCACATAATCCAACACTTCCTGCTCTTCCAATGTTAGATCAAGAGACATCTTTCGTTTGTGATAGTTAGACTTCTCACAAAGCTTGTCTTCGACGGGGAAGTGTGATGATGAACCCATGAAGTCTTAAGAATTTTTCCAACAATATTCAACAATTTCTCTTGCTCTTGCTATTGCTTGGGCTTTCTCTTCACCTCAGCTCTAATATCATGTTAAATTATTGTATGTTCTATTCTTAAAGCAATTTACTTCAATTCTTTTTATTAGACCAATATAAGTTATGTGTTGATAGAACATAAATAAAATCGATAGAAGACAAGCTAAGACAAGAGACACAAGATGTGGTGGCTAGCTAGGTACAAACCCCAATGCGAGGAAACCCTTTGATGAATTCTTCTATATTCTTCAATAATTTAGTAGAGAGAGGGAGATAGTACAATATCAAAAATCTGTGATTTACAATAGCAGTAGTATAATTTAAATTAGCAAGGTCAATGCTGGTCAAAAATCTCACGAATGAACTCAAGATGTCTTAGGAGAACTCAACTTCCAACAACGAGTATGTGTAGCCCAAATTAGTCCAAGTAAGAGGGAAAATCATCAATGAATGCTATAGAAACCTATAGCCTTCCCTAACCAGTCAACGTTGTCCTAAATCAACTCTCCAAAAGCCAACCTAGGTTGTCGAGCACTTCGTCTAGCCTAGGAGAGGTTGCCCATGCAAAGCCACAGTCAAAGAAGGTAAGATGCTGGTTGAAGAATCCCTAAATCACCCGAAACAAATGGTTGTACCCTATTGCATCCTCGCTACCCTAATTTACATCATCACAATTATGTGTTAGAGATTTGTGTCCTTCCTTAAATCTGCACAAGAGATTTACGTCCTCCTTCCTTTTGTATACACAAGAGACAAGGAAGAGATGAGAGGATGAGAGTGAGCCAAATGAGACACAATGTCTCCTTCTTTTATATGCAATGTTGAGGTTAGCTAGGGGTGTGCAACACAACTTAACATGATGGCCAACCTTGACAAATTATCAAGAAATATAAATAAATTCATATCTCCATGAATACATGTCGGAATCGGATGATTATTATATCAATCCAACACCTCTCGACAATCCAAGAAAAATATCAGCTTCCATAAATAAGATGACCCATATGGAGTTTGGCCCTAGTTTCCAATTTTAACAATGAGATTCCTATTTTTTTATGGATGTTGTGAATTTACCTTAGAATAATGATATCTATGAAACATTTTGATTTTGTAATCATACATTGAATTTGATTTGATTTGATTAAATATGATGATGATATTATCATTTTTGTCTTTTTATTTGATGTATTTATTGAAAATTATCAATATTATTTTGATGGAGAATTATTATGGATGATGATATTGCTATCTTTTGATTGATGTTGTGAATTTACCTTAGAATAATGGTATTCACGAAATATTTTGTTCTAATAATCACACATTTCAATCTTAGTTGATTTGATTATAGATGATGAGGATATTATTAGTATTATCTTGTTACTTTATATATGTGTGGAAAATTGTCAATGTTTTTTTATGGGGAATCAATATGTATGATGATATTACTATTTTTGGATGTAATGTTGTGAATTTATCTTGGAATAATGATATCCACAATAAGTGTTGATTTAGTAGTCATATATGTGTATTGAAAATTGTTAATGATTATTTGATGGAGAATTGTTATATATGAGGATATTGCTATCCTTTTTATGAATGTTTTCAATTACCCTTAAATTTGTTTACAAATATTATGTTACCAATTTGATTTTGATATCTTCTTAAATGTGTTATACATGAAAATACCTCCTCATCAACTCGAAGCATAATACTATGTTGTTGGTTGAAATACTCCTTTCTCCTAGACTATATAAGACTATAATACAATTTATTTACCATGAGGACCACGTTATCCTAGCCTATAACAAGTTGTCCCATTCATATAACTTTTTTTACCAAAATTCTCACTCAATCACAAGGAAAATAACACAAATTAACTAGAATTTGACATTATTGTTCACTTTCGGAAACTCATATGGTGGAATGTGATCTCTTTATCCTCATATTTATATTTTTGCTAAAAAATAAAAGCATACAAAAGTTGGAAAGAGACATAAAGCATGGGGAAGCTCTTTCCTAAGCACAAAAGCATCTAAAAAGTGGAAAAATCAATTTTTATATCACGAAACATTATTCACCCAAAAGATTTTGCCAAAATTGAATTAATGAGGAATTTGGGAAATCTTCATATCCTTCACTTTCTTATATATTGGAGGTTTCTCCATTGATAAAAGGATGGGAATTATCATATTGTCACGCTACTAAGATCTATCTCGAGAGGGAGAGTTTTGGAGCTAGGAGTTGGGGAAGGTGTTGCTGCAACATTTGATGGTTGTAACTTTAGACTTCTTTAGAATCATATGTGCAGAGAAAAATATAAAGATTAGGCTTCTTTTGAATCATCGATCCATATTTATGAAGGGATGAAATTAAATATATATTTATAACAAAAACATAGAGATATAGGAAAAAGTTTCTTTTATTAATAAAAATAATATGTTAAACTTGTACAAATTAAGAATGAAATAAACTTACTTGGATGGTGGTAGCTTATTTCTAAGGAGAGATGTGATGGATGTATGCATTCACTAGAACACATTACCATGAGGCCAAAATTCCCTTTTTGATATATAGTAGTAATGACGAGACCCTGAACATCATAAAACCTAACTCTAGGAGATGAAATGCTAAAATATCTATGTTCCCTGATGGGTTAGTTAGAACATCAAATTCTTGTTGTTGTAACATTCACATAAAATCTCGATTTGGTGCATTCAGAAGCGCACCAGGAAGGTCTAGCCAGGACATATGCACTATGACTACACCTAGGATAGTTTTTGTTAGTGTATGTCAGTCCTATCAGTCACCAATGATCAAATATGCTCTTACAAAGTTTTTGATAGGGTCTTATTGCAAATTTTTATGGTTTTAAATAGGTTTTCAATAAAAGTTTGGTCACTGGTTAGGTTAGGTAGGTCATTACGACTCCTTTCATCTTTATGATCAATGGACATTAGCATGGTCAGGTCACCCCTTGTTGAAATAGTGTCATAGCTATCATGTCATCATTCAACTCACTCATTCATGTAGTGTCATCATTAGGTCATAGGGTCAAAAGCATGAAAATAAATCATTTCACCACCAGAATCATCATTTGAAGGTGTAGTGATAGGGAAAAATCTTCAATAAAGGTTCTAAAGTGATTTTATATATCCATTATGATGTAATATATCCTAAAAGGTTCTAAATCTACAGTTTCAAAATAAAACGTGAAAGGACATGGTGGGGCAACTACACCATCAAAGGAAAAAATCGATTTCCAAAGCTACAAAAAACCAAAATTACTTCTCATTTATTCATTTCATTTACAAAAAAAACATCTCTTCACCTTCAAAGAGCTCTTTCATCCTCATAACAACAATTGCGTGCTCCTAAAGTGCATCATCATTTGTTACGTTGCGCTTTTGCCAGAGGTGTTGCGTTTTCTTCAAGGGGGAATTCATTCTAGTGGTTTCTAAATTGACAAGAAGGTTCTAGGCTATCATTTTCAAGTAAGTGAGGCATATTCTTGCGTTTTTCTACTCCATCTTAGGCTTGAAGATCAGGCTTCCCTCTTCTAGGATTTTCATGCTTTCATAGTCTCTTTGGTTGTATTTTTTAGAAATCCCCTTAATTTTTAGGTAATGCACCTTCCTACACTCTTAATACAGTATCTCCCACATTTTCTCTCATCAAATTCCTCATTTCATCATTTTTCCTCACAAACCCTAATCTCTACTATGCATTTCTAGACTAGGATTGTGTTTCATAGTTTTGCATCCCTTCCCTTCACTCAAATTCCAAAAGTCCACTTCCCCTCACTCCATAACATCTATCCCTGCCCCCCATAAGTTTCCTAAGAATTTAGATACCCTCTAACCCCTTCATCTCCCTCAATTTAAAAAAATGCCCAAATTTGGTTTTTTTCCCTACACCAAACCCTAATTTCCCTTCCCATTCAACTAGGCTTTGCTATGGATTCTGAGACTATTGAGTAAAGCATGCATAATAGAGGTCAGATTAGTAGGTATGAGCCAACTTCAGCACATGATATCATGTCCTCACCATTTCTCAATAAATCATTCCAAGAGACAAATCATTTGCCACACATTTCGATAGTCTTACTTCAAAATTTGTTTCTGATTAAGGAAAATGAGTTTGGTAAAAGTGAAAGAGGTTTTTGTCAATAATCAACCAACGAAAAAGACCTTCTTCCGTTTATACACAGGTGTTATTATTTTGGATAAATTCGTAAAATACAATCTCTACAGGAGAGTTGCTCCATTTCTGGAGTGGTCTTGGGAGAATGAGTTTTTCTCAGCCTTGGAGGGGCCATTTTTATTTCTTGAGGAGTCTATTAACAACTATAAATCATAAACTTTCCAATGGTACCTTCTGATATGGATTTATATCTCAGGAAGGTAGTCAAAAGTATCCTCCAAGCTGGCACTGAGTTTTTGGAGTAGTTATGGGATAATGAGTTTTTCTTGATCTTGGAGTGTCTATTTTACTTGCTTGAGCTGTCTAATGACAATTAGACATCCAAATATTTCCATTTATATATTCATATCTGAATTCAGAGTAGTGGAAGGCCCTCAAAAACCTCCTCAAAGTTGGCGTTCTGCTTATGGCTCATGGCATTGCGCTTTTATATGGGGCACCACGCTTTGCCTATTACTCCAAATTTTGAGTTTTCTTCAGTCAAACTTGGATTTTATGATGTAATTCCTCATGTTGTGAGTTAAATTTATGTAAATGATGGTAAATATGTCTTGTTAGAGTCATTTTTATGTCGATTCATCATCATTAATGGTGGTTAAAAGTCAAATGTATTAGTTTTTCCATTTTGAAGAGAGTTTGTTAGCCTCCCTAGTCATTAGGTCTTGTTGGAGATATTCTTGTGATGAGTTCCTAGACTAAGGGATTCGACCCCTTAGAGTGGGGAAGATTTTTTTTTATCTATTTGTATCTAGTTTTGAGCCAGAATGAGGGTTGGACATGAGAGATTGGGAATCTTGTAGCTTCTATCTCATCACACTTTTACATGAAATCAAAGGCCATTTGCAGCGATTGTCTAGGAATTCTTGTGGTATTAGTTTTTGATAATGTTTTTAATCGTTTAATAGCTTATATTAATGTTAAATCCATCTCCCTTACATATATATGCTCTTCAGTGATTTTCTTGAGAGATATTAAACATAGTTCTTATGATTAAGCATTGTTTTGTTAGGAAATCATATTTTTGTACTTAGTCTTCTGATAGATGAATTCATGGTTCACATGCTCATCTTGATTTTCTTATATTTTCAACCCTACACTACATTAACCAACTCTTAAAATATCACTAAGGCATACCTACTATTCTCATTTATATCTCTTGCAATTGAACCCTTGAAACATAACCTAGTTCCTTGATTTTGACTCCTGATCTGACAAACCCTAAATCTAAAAAACCCTAGTGTTGCAATAGCTAGCCTAACATCATTTCCAACTCCATTCATAATTTATTTTGAGCTAATAGAGAGAGCCCTCTCTTGTTTAGCAGGGCTAGCTATTGAACCCTAAGTGGTTTGAGGTTACCTCTGTCAGTCTCCTTTCTCAGCCTTTGGACATTGTGGAGGATAAAAATTTTTTTGGATATCACTTGGGTCTTTCCACATCAAAATAATTTGATTTAGGGCCTAAAATAGCCTCAGAAAATCATGACTTGAAAAACTATAGAAAAACAACCAATATGGACTATGCTTTGAGCACGTGGAATAGGTGGGTGGCCATCAATATCCGCTTGGATAAAAATATTATCTTCATAGTCAATGTCTTCTTGTACATCTCCATTTGCGGCCAATCATGCCTTACATTTTGAATCATTCCCATCCATATTGAATTTTATATTGTAAATCCACGTTATCCAATAATAGATTTCCCATCAAGGAGATAAACTAAGTCCCATGTATCATTCTTCTAAATTTGTGAAATCTCATCCTCAATGGCGTAAACCCATGGTTCATTAGTACAAATATTATTTAAAATTAAAAGGTTTTATAATCTACATAATAGAGAAGAGCATAATTTTCCATCTCATTTTATTGTTTTCTACTTGTTTCTTTGTAATTCTTCTTCTAAGCTCATCATACAACATTTGTGGTGGAGGATGTGCATTATCTTTTTTGTTCCCATAATCTTTTGTATCTTTTGTGACATAATAGATGTATATATCTTTGACAATAAACTCAGTAAAGGTTAACTTGCATTACTTATTTTAGACAACTAAATTCTTTGGTTATTATCATTAAATAATAAATTCTTGATGTGCAAAGCAATCATTGTATCCTCACCTTCATCCTTTTTATAATATCTTCCATCATAAAATATTACATCCCTACTAACATACAACTTTATAAAAAGTGGACCGTAGTTACTTTCACATTAGATTCTTAAAAAAAAAAACTAATATATTAGTTTGTTAAAAAAACATTTTTAGTGTTGCAAATAAGTCAAAATAGGCAAAGTTTAGGCTTTATTTTTTTATGTATCCCTCCCAAAGGTCAATTACATAATTTTAAATGTTATAATGTTATATTATTGAGAAAGGAAAAAATTTCCTATAGTTTCAATCTTCTTTGTAACCTAAAAGACAAAGCCATTGTTATTTGTTGATCACTGGGTTAGGAGTTCATGGAGATTAACCAAATCTCAAACCCATGGAATTATTAAATCAATGTTAGTGGCTTCTCCATATAAATGATGTATTTAGATATTCTAGCAGAAAGAAGATCAAGATCAAATCTTTCACAATTGCCCATAGTTTTTGGGCTTTAGAGCTTTAGAGGACTATATCTAAATAGATGGTCTCTTAGGTTTGATCTGAAGTAGGAACTCTTATGTTGCATTCTATGGATGGATTATATTACCATGCCTCTCCCTTAAACTATGGTTTTTAGACCATTAAGAAATAGGGAACAATCTTGGGAGATATGTAAATATAACTTTGAGAAAGTCTCAATGATTGTATTTTTTTTTTCCAAATCTACATTAAAGTAAATATTGAGGAATGTCTGCTAGAAGTAATAGAGATACAAATTGATTATCAAACTCATGAGAAAACATTGGGCTAGAAGGAACTTCCATCACTTTTATGCATGTGTTTATTTCCATAATAATTTTTTCTAATGATGTAGTTTCCTTCCAAATTAGAAAATGAGGAATTTATTTAAGAAAATCTCAGAGTAAAGGAGATGATAATGTTTCGTTAACATCAAATCCTAAAGTGAGCCAAATATGTCTTAGCCAAAATCAATTTGTAGTCTTGGAAAATATTTAAATGGGAGAATAATAAAAAATATGAATCCCTCCTTCCCTAGTTTATTAATGCTTCCTTGGCATAAAAAGGATGGTTAGTGAGGTTTGGGGGAATTTATCCATCTTTGCGAATAGATTGCATGAAAATCAATGCAAATAAAGGACGAGAGTTAAGCGATGAACAACTAAATTCCCTCCACTACTAAAGGAGAAACCAAGGATGGGAATGAACAAAGTAGGAGATTTTCTAACGAGCTTAGAAAATCATTTGAGGCGCCTCTCAAGTAGATCATGAAAAGGAGCATGTAATTCTATCCAAAGACTAAAGGAGTGACTCTGCGAAACCCTAGGAAATCATCAATGACATGGAGGAAAATATAGAAGTGGTAGAAATGTCTTAGATATCAAACAAATAAAGTAGAAGAAGACAACAAAGAACTAATGCAATGGGTGAAGAATGGTTAAGATGAATTAATGGTTGATTTTCATGATAGAGAAAGCTTAAATAGTCCCTTAGTTCATTGACATGAACTCATGGCAAAAATTGAAGTATAGTTAAGCAACATCAACTTATGACAAAAACTAAAGAAAGAAAGAAGAAAGGGATAAGTTTAAGGCAATAAAACAATAGGCTCATAGTCTTGTGACCAAGTTTGGCTACACTTTATGGAGTTCCTCCTTAAAGTTTAATGTAGTCTCATTCAATATTTCTAGGTTAGGTTATTTAGACCATGAATTGTGTGGAAGGGAAAGTCAAAACTCAATCTCTTATTCAATGGAGAGTGTATTTGTATTTATGTTGATTATTGACTTTTTCATCATTATGTGAATCTTTAAGTTGCCTTAGGATGCAAAGTTTTTTTAATCCACATAAGTATCAAGTATCAATATCTAAAGAAGAATTGCACTGGGTGATTAAAAAATGTTACTCCAAGTATTAAAAATCAGCAAATGATAAGACTAGTTGATATTGGGATTATGGGAATCTTTAAGTTGTCTTAGGTTACAAAGCTTTTTAATCCACACAAGTATCAATTGCTAAAGAATAATTACACTAGGTGATTAAAAAATGTTATTCCAAGTATTAAAAATAGCAAATGATAAGTCTCATTAATATTGGGCTTGGGATGAGACCCATGAAAATAGAGCTTCACAGGAATTATCAATTATTTGATAAAGAAAAGTACCATAAAATATATGTTAGTGTTTCCAAAAATATTAAGAAGAAAATGAAAGAGTTATAGATAAAAAATGATAGAATTAATAGTGAGAAATCAATTTGAAAAATAAAATTTTCAATTTTACATAAATTCATATGTAAATTTAATAAAAACATATATTCGAAATTGTTACTCATTCTAATATTAAACAGTTTATTTTATTTTTTAATTAACATAACAACATCAATAAATTTATAAATACAAAAA
>APFE031730523.1:0-15748 GCA_000404065.3 Pinus taeda | reverse complement strand
AAAAAATGATTAATAATTAATAAATTTTATATGTCGGTATATTATAAAGTTGTGAAAAAAATATGGGTTTAGAATGTCTATTTGGTTAAGACCATGCTTTTCTGAGACTAATGTCTCAAGACCTAAAGGTATCAAGTAGAGCAAACACATGCCCCTTATGGACCACTAGCATGTCATTTGAGGTGGTGTAGTTTTACTTGAATATTAGTGATGACTTAGCTAGAATTCATATATAGCAGCGAGAGATAGTTTTCCTCACTGTTTGGTTGACCACTGAGTTATGAAAATTTCTCTCAATATATACATATATATAATAGTAATATATACATATATATAATAATGACATGGTTGTTATTAATTATGATATGATTAACTTAAGCTTCCTTTTATTTATGATGATGATGATCAATCTATTGTCCGTGGCTTCTTAAGAAGGTTATTGAGGTTTTTGTTACACCAAAAACTATAGGCCTTGGTAAAATTCCAAACCCATATCATTTCTTGAGTGAGAAATTAATCCCATTTTTACATGATAGAGGTTAGTCCACATTATTGATTCTCAATGAGGTGAGTGTGGAAACTACTCCAACACCCCCCTGTAACATACCTAGTGCCTTAATGCCCGATTAAGGATACATGGTATCATTTTTTTTTCCTTCTTCATAAGCTCAACAATCAACTATGATACTATTTTGGCATATACGGCTACAAAATTTATCCTAACTACATGTGTGTAAACTTAATCTCTCATACATTTTGTCACATGTAAACCTTCCTTCAAATACTTTGTATACAACCAATTAAGGAGTCCTTATCTTGTAGGCATTTTCTTAAACATTTTGTAGGAAATAAAATAGAAACATTGATATGGTTCCACTTGTAACATACTAACTAAACATACACTCAATCATGCAACATTGTTATTTATGTTTTTGAGGTATTTTATGAAATTGTGTGTATGCAAACTTTAATAAATGACATTTAACACATTTATTCAAATTATTTTTGTTTATAATGGCATAGATCAATTACTATAGAAATATCATACAACGATGCTAACATACAACACTATTATGCTCATCCACAGAGCAATAGTTTCATTAGATCATTTCATCAAAGAACTTGTATGCAATGAATCATTAAACCATTAGGAAATTCTTCAAACAATTTGCATACAAACTAATATAGAAAATTCCTTGAGAATATAGCCTAAATTATTTAAGTTCAGGTTCTAAAAATTAAACTACGTGATTAGTGGAATATCCCCTCACTATGACATAAATTTCCTAGTTTCTAAAACCTCCAAGAAAAAAAGATGTAGCAAAAATTCCAACATGACATGCTTGATGCATAATTTTAGGAGTGTTCAAGAAGTCCAAATTCCTCTAATCATATCCCTTAAAATATCACAATAGAATATCTAAAAGTCAAGGTAGATGATTAACAGGATTTCCCCTCACTATGCTCAAAGTTTCAACTTCTATAACTTGTTAGAAGGAAGATTATACATCATTTGAAGACCATACATGAAGCTTGACTTCCTCTAATCAGATTTCCAAAAATATCATGACCCAAAATATGAAAGTTGCACTAAATAATTAGCAAAATTTCCCCACACCATGGATAGAGTTTTAGTGTTTCGAACCTTCCAAAAGAAGAGTTATAGTAGAAATGCCAACATGACCTACATAACTATAAATTTAGGAAGTCCAACTTTCTCTAATCATATTTCCTAAAATTTTGCAACTCAATATCTAAAAATTAGACTAGAGGATCAACATGATTTCCCGTCATTATGATCAAAGTTTTAGCTTTTGGAACCTCCCAGAAGAAAATTTATAGCAGAAATGCCAACATGACATGCCTACCACATAAATAAAATTTTTGCTTCCACCTTTAAACTCGAAGAGTGACCCAAAAACTCTTCCTCAACTTGCTTAAATCAGAGAACAAATTTGGGACAAGTATAGTCTGTAGAGAAAATTAAAGAAAATGCTTCATGGAATAAACATAAAAGAAATAAAATTGCAAAAAATTATCATGCATTTCCCATGCATCTCAATTCATTTAAATTCCACAACAAAGTGAATTAACAACGACTATAATTATTTGATTTCAAAATTTGTTGTCATAACCAACATTGAGATCAATAAATTAAATGATATTATAACAACAAATAATCATGCATGCCATTAAAATGTCTATGCGAAATATATCATTAACAAAGAGATAAATATTTATCTATTACAACCAGGAAAATGTTGGAAACTAAAGTAGGGTAAGCCACTTTCCACCCCACCATAGGCTCAGTTATGCTATAATTTTTCTCATTATTGGCCTCCTTGTGCCAGATATTGATGTCTTCAGGTGAACTTAACTCAAGGGTATATTCACATGGTCACATTTAGACAAGATTTTAGTAGCAAAAATGAAGTCCATTCTTCTTCACATGTAGAGGAAAACTCAGTGATCAACATTTTAATCTTTGATGAGAATCACATTCAGAGAAAAAGATTAGATGAGTTTGAAACCATTTATTTAGAAGAGAGTGGTGATAAATTGGCCCAATGTGAAGAAGTGTGTCGGGGGTCACATCGATTAAATGCTTGACCTGATAGTTGAAGGGTATCTCGATGGATAAGGAGAAGATGTCTTTTTGTTCTTGCAAAGCCTTGTCCACTTACTTCTACTACATGGAGAGGCCCTTTTTGAAGGCTATAGATTTGTTTGCAACATTTTACTCACTTTGAGAGTGAATTAGGAAGGCGAAAAATTTCATGGTTTGGGAGATGATATTCCTACATTGTTAAACAAAGATCAAAGAAATTATGTTAAGAGTACCTTTGGTATCCTATGTATTTTTTTTTACCAAACTAATAATAATGTTATGATTTTTAGACCCATATACACCATGCCACTTCCCCAATAGTTGACGAAGAAGCCTTGCAGGAAATTTACTCCAATCCATTTTAGATTCATAAAGAAGTATTTTGGGAGGTATGCGTGTGATACCGCTAGTGTTGGTTGCAATACAATAGAAGAAAGAAATAGGGATGCTGAATTTGTTAAGGAAACATGTTGGCAATCATCTTCCAGTTATTTCCAAATGATTTTATTTTTTAAATACAATACGGCATATTGATGATAACTTTGCAGTCAAATGAGAAGAACTAAACTCCATCTGTGGTTTGTCATTCGAACTATTTCTAAACCGTGGAATACTGTCCTCAAATTTAGTTAAAATTGGAGCAGAAGCATGCCAAGATAAATGAATAGACAAATAACACTGGCGCCAATGTTAGGACACAACCAGCAGAGTCTTTTGTCTTTTGGCATGAATAAAGCTCAGAATTTTTAAATGTTACCGGTTTTTAAGGATATGGTTTATTTACATGCCATTTGGAAAGGGGATACATGAGCAGACAAATCCATTTTAGCTAACCTAAAGTTTGCAAGGATAGAAGGAATGTTGAATGTATTACGGGATTACACTGCCAGAAACGACCAATGAAGAAAACAGAGGCCAAGTGTTTATAGCTAATGAAACTGGTCATACTTACCCTCCCTACCCTCCCTATTGAGATATTTAACCTATAATTGACTAATGTAGAGAAAGTGAGGCCCATTCTACATGATTGAGAAAATTTATGAAGCTTGTGCCTCAAATTGAATGATCTATTAATGATTATAGTTAAAAAACTCACCGCCTTGAACCGGAAATTGGTTAAACCAACTGGTTGATTGCGCGATCCGGTCAAAGCGGAAAAAAACCCGTTTATGGGTTTATTCCACCAAAAAAGGGACAAAAAGTGGCCCAATGAAGGATCAGCCCATTTTCTTATAGACTAGACGGTTCCTTCATAAACCTATCATTTTATTGCCAGCAACAAACTCCACAATGTAATTTTCGGAGTTTTAATGTTGTTTTGTGAGAAATTTGGAGTTGTTTCATTTAAAAAACGACATGTCTAAGAAAAGTATCAGTCCTAGTAACACTAACACTCAATGTCAAATGGTAATGTTAAATTCCTAAAGTAAAAGTGGCATTTTTTTTATTTCTCATTTTCACATTACCATGAAATGAGTGAGGATGTTTGAGAGTGGTTTCAAGGTCATTGGAATTCATATGCAGAATTTTAGAGTTGACTCAAAATTCCACTGACTTAATGATTTTCAGGATTTCATGGTTTGGGGGTTCGCAATGTTTCCATTTGATTCTATCATGCATGAGAGTATGAGATTGGTATTTGAGCAAGAGTATGAAGGACCTTGATGTTGATGCCATTGATTTTTGAACTTTGTTGATGTTGGTGGTATTGATTGTTGATGTCCTCTACCATGGCCTTAACAATAATGTACCCTTCACTCAAATGAAAATAGTTGGTTAGGGATGCTAAACATTTTCTACCACATTATAAGGATGAGGAGATGAACCCTTCTCTCAAACCAAAATCACTAGTTAGGCATGTTAAACTTCAATTGTTATCATATTATAAGGTTGAGCAATCCAAGTCTGAAGACTTTGAGCTAGATGATGTTTATGTATCTCTTGCTAATGATCCATTTTTTGGTAGGGCTCAATCAATGATGAGTTTCATGAGAGATCATGTTGATAAGTGATTTGTAGTTTTGATGTCTATTTTTGTTTTTACTACTACCACTACTCCTAAGGTTGCATAGGAGTTTTATGTGTCCTTAAGCACTCAGGCAGATTATTTTTGTAGCTCATGTTGATGATCCCTTGTCTAGTAGTGGTGACGGGTGGTTTGAGCATGACGAGGAGTGATCATGTTGAAAAGTGACATGTAGACTTGTAGTAGGTTGGTGACCCCATAGCTTATACCATTGATTTTGACTCTAAATGCTATTTAGAGCCTCATTGATTATGTATTATATAGATGAACAAACTTTGCATATTTTATCTCTATTAATTTGAAATCATGATTTTAAATCTTAAAAATAGTTTTTCATTAAAAATTAAGCATTTTCAAGTATTTTATCTCTATTACTTTGAAATAACCCTTAATTTAAAATCTATAAAGTTATTACTAATATAGTTATGATTAATTATCCTACACCTATTTAAAACCATATAATAGTTACCTTTACTAATGCTAAGTTGGCAGCAATATGCTATTCTGTACCAAAAGCACAAAGATCATCTAAGATAAGATGGCCACTTCGTACGGCTATATTACCCTTCCGCATTCCCTTCCATTTGGCGTTGGTAGACTGCGTCTGTCTGGGAAAATGCGGAGATCTCCGTGCTGTGAGAAGGCTCACACCAACAAAGGTGCCTGGACCCAACAAGAAGATACCCGCCTTGTCGCGCACGTTCGAGCCCACGGGGAAGGCGGCTGGCGTTCCCTTCCCAAGGCAGCAAGTTTCTTGCCTTTTCGGGATTAACTGTTTCTTCGCCTCTGCTTTTTCAATGGAATTAACTTTTTTTTGTTATATGCAATGAAGATTTTGACCATGTAACTTTGCTTCATATTTTTAACAAGTATGTAATTTCATCGCCCCTATTGCTTCAATCAATTCCCTTAGGACCGATACTTATATAAATCACGGGAACTTTCAATTTTCACGACGTGCTATATTTGAAGTTTCAATTATGGACGGAATGGATAACAATTAATCTGCGAAACTGCTCAGGTGGTCTCTTATTGCGGGGAGATTGCCGGGGAGGACAGACAACGAGATAAAGAACCACTGGAGTTCACACATCAAGAGAAAATTGTCGAGTAAAGGGTTCGATCCGCAGACCAATCGCTCCCTACGCCCGCCTAACAACAGCAGCACTTCCCTTAACTCTACACCCGCTCCCGAGCACAAAATTGCGGGAAAGGCAGAGATAGAAGACTTCTTCCAATTCGAACGTTCGAAAAGCTCGCCGATCGAGTCAGCAGCTTCTACAGATGCAGAGCATCCGAATCCCGGCCTTAATCTTGATTTGTGTATGGGCTTGCCCTCTAATTCTGTCCCCGCCTGACTTAGTGGCACTTGCAGTGAATGTATGAAGCCTATTTAATTGAATTGCAGTAGCAGTAGGGTAGAGTGAGGCCAGAATCGAAGATTCACGGGGATCTACAAATTGCATCGACGCTTCACGTGAAACATAAGTGCTAGTAACAGTGGAGTCTTGAAGAGGTGAAAGCCTCCCCGCCGATAAAAAAAATGAATGATATTCGCTCTCTACTGTTCCTATGAAAATTAGACGTTGAGAATAGGTTCATTAGATAAATTAATGGAATTTTTTTAACAGTTTATTTTTATGCTTTATAAAAGTGAAAAAGTATTTTTACATCATCATAGTTTTTATTGATTTAAAAATTAAAGGATTTGGTAATGTGATAAATATTTTCAAATCTAAGAAAAAATATTTTTTTATTTTCAACATTTTTAAAATAGTAAGGTGACAAATTTTTTCATCTCATGGTGTTTTTGGAAGTGACTAATGCCCATATTCACAATGAAGCTCATAATAATTCTTTCCTTAAAAAAAAAAAATCATTTTTGAAATCTAGCTAATCACCTCCTTATAATATCTTACTTTCCTCTTCATAAAACAACAATCATTGAACCTATAAATCTAAATGCATCAATGAGCAAGAAAAAAAAAAGATATAAGAAATATGGATTATTATTTAATGTTAATTCTTTGGTAACAATTGACTTTATTGGCATATGTGTAATTTCTTCCATGCTCAACTTACACATATTCCATTTTAAGATAAAAATATTTTTTCTTAAATAAAAACAACATTGGCTAATAATAGTTAAAAAAATGAATATACATGTTTCTTTAGTTTCAATTAAAATTGTTATGAAAAGTTAATAATCACACTCCTAAAATTATTACTATAGCCTAGTGAAGCATGAAATCCAAATCTTTGAGTATTATACAAAAAATGTTTCAAAGGTTTAGTTGTCACATGTTTTTTAGGTTCCACTTATATTTCTTGCAAATTAAAAACTAAAAAAACAACTATGTTTACTGTGAATTAGGAACTTCAACGTCAACTATGCTACTACTATGCTTCCATGCTATGTAGTTTATGTTACGTTACATGTAGAGAATTGTGACTTAGCTACATTGAATGATAAAAAAGTTTGTATTATTTTATCAATTAAACATAATAATTATGAGTGATTTTAGATAACGGTTACACACTTGGAGATCCCTAAACTTAGCTAAATGTTTGTGAACCAATTCCATAGCAACCTTAATAATTGTTAATAAAACCTTTGTAGAGTCTATATACTATGGTAAGAAATCAAAAAATCAAAAATCAATTATTACACATACACATATATATATAATAAACTTATTTCATTTTAAAATAAAACCTTAAATATAGTAATAGTCAAAGTTAAATTAATAATGTTGAAAAAAAGCAACCAATCACTAAATAAATTACCCTCTACTAATGATAAGTGTCCTTTGCTTCTCCTACGATACAACCAATATTGAGGCTTAAGAAATCACTAATTAAGTTTGATACAGTACAAGAAAAAGAAAAAGAAAAAATCAATTAAACAAAATCTACATGTTCAAACTTTAAAACTTCCCTCTACCTCTAATTAAAATGTTTCATTACATTAGACTTAACTATAGTTAAGCTTTCTTCAGTTACATTTAGGGACAATTAAGAATTACATTTAAACTAATCAAATATTTAATTAAGATTTGTAAGCTCACATTTAACATTTGAGATGTCTAGACTTCATTAAGAATAGTTTTTTTTTGAAAATGAGTTAGAATAAGGTTGAGTTGTACTATTCCAAAGATATAATAATTAATGTTATTAAATTTAAATTTTTATATAAGAAAATTAAAATTATTATATTAATATATCTAAAATAAGTTTATCTATATTAATATGAAATTATTATGTTTTTGTCTTTTTTTTAATAATATATTTTAAAAAATTTATTTGTTAATGAGAAATGAAATATCATATATAATTATATCTTTTATATTTATGACTTTTCTCCAGCATAATGTGTCACTTTACCATCATAAATATAACTGAAATATATACACAGTGAAAGAAAAAATATAAAAGATAATTTAAAAGTAAATTAAATATAATTAAATTGGACCATTAAATTTTATTTATAAATGAATAAATATAAAATATCTTATTTATAATGTAAAAAAAATTTAATATAAATTTTCAAATTAATTTTTTCGCCAACAAGGTGCTAACCCTTCCCAGGTTTCCTTTTCCTAGCTCCTCGTGAATCATAAATGGAACACCTACTCTGGAAGATTGGAAACTCCTAATGTCAAGAATAAATTCCTCTCTTACGCATGACATGCAACAAAAATTTCGAGACTCCATGCACCTATATCCAATGAAAAATTTAGTTGTTTTTCATAATAAAACAATGCTAAAAAAATTGAATATGCTAGTAGAGATTTGCTTTGGAGAGCAACAAATACAACAAACTTCTATTAAAACAGAAGATGAAAATTTGAATGCAAAGGTACTCTTATGAGATGAACATAAATTTATACTCACCAATAATGTTTAGGTACATGCAGGGCTTGTTAATAGTGCACTTGGCAAAGTCGTTTCAATCTTTTCTGCACCTGACTCAAAGCCCCCAGAA
Source organism: Pinus taeda (assembly GCA_000404065.3). Lineage (NCBI taxonomy): Eukaryota > Viridiplantae > Streptophyta > Pinopsida > Pinales > Pinaceae > Pinus > Pinus taeda. The sequence continues at coordinate 7,129 of APFE031730523.1, read as the reverse complement.
TTTCCATCCTTCGTAGTAGTTGAATTCAACAAATACAAAGGAACACCATCATACATTTCACACCCAACCTATGTACCCATTTCCCCGTCAAAAGGGATGCACGCTGGTAGATACCACTTCGAATGACATGATTTTTAATGATACACAAGTCACAAGGAATGACATTAGACAAAGAAATTGTAGACATTGGCACTAAATAATGACAAGGTTTAACATTCGCTTCCATATCAAGAGTAACATTGTTTTCATACCTTCGAATCAATCCAACATTTCCATTCTCGTGCATTTCACGTATGTAAGAAAATCCATATCTAAAACGTATACAACAAGAGAAATCATTGCTCGCATCAAAATCCATGCAAGAGAATAGACTCTAGCCAGCCATACACTCAATCTTTCAATTTTACCCATGGTAAAGATCACTTTCTACTTAACCCAATTTCACATACGCTTTCTTACTATTACATTTAACCTCATATTTTCTTTTTCTTATTTAAAAAAAAAATCATATTTACTTTATTTAAATAAACAATTAATGTTTTCAACATATACGTCCATTAACACTTACTATTTATCGTTTTTTAATGAACAACATATATGGATACAGAATGTATTAATATTGCCAAGAAATTCAACAAAAATGAGTTACCTTAGAAGATATACAAACAAGGATCATGCCGTGACAATCATTGCCTCTTTATCATTTGCATCCAACTATTATATTGTTATGGAAGATAAGGAAATTACTAAAAAAATAATCCACATCCATGAAAGAGACACACAGAAAAATACAGGCTCACTCATAGGAACGAAATACACATCTGAGCACCACAGTAAACATCAATTGGTGTTGTTGATGCCATGCCTCATCATGTATATATGGTTAGTTACTCATTTTCAATTACATTTATATGACATCACATAATTTTATTCTATATATGTTTAGTTTTTAATGACCAAATACATCTCTATGTATATAGGTATTGCTCCATTGAAGTAATAAACCATTATGTAAAATTTCAAGCAAGGTCATTGCATAGCATGTAGAATATTGTTACTACTTTTATGATAATGATCATCAACATTTTATATGTTTCATATTTTATTAATTAACTGATGTATATAAATACTTGTTAATGTTTTTACTTTCAATTATAGCAATTTGCATTGAGGTTATTCTCATCAAGTTCTTGATTTGAGTGCATACTCTGTTAAAAAAGGTCAAGGAATTATCCCTTGCATTGTTCTTGTGGAAAAATTGATTCAATTGGTAGGAAGTGAGGATCTAAATAAGAATTTGATTAAGTACAAACCATGAATAAACTTCTTACAAAAAGGATGGATTTGAAGGGAACATTAGTATCCCTCAACTTGCTACAAGTAATAGGAATGATTTAATTCATTTTGCTTTGTTGTAGCCATGGAAGTTCGATCAACAACTATGTTAACAATTTGTAAAAGCTAACCTGTAATTTTTTTACAACTGGGTCATTTCTGAATCTGTTTTTAATGCTTAAATCTATCTTTTAAATGCAAGTATTTGTGGATGTACTAGATTTTAAACGAAAGACAAATATTTTGATAATGAATGGTAGCAATAAAAACATCGAATAGTAACTTTTCACTAAAAGTCATTGCAATAATCCGTCCCTTGCATGGATGCATTTTTACAAAATATGTTTCATGTTTTCCTTGCTAGGTGTTCATCTCAAAATATTATTTCAAACTCATCTTTGATGTTATGGATTTATATTGTAACGAAAGGTAAATGTATGAGTGTTAATTGTATTGAACTTAGTTTCTTGTTTCCAAATGAAATATAATGGAATGAATCCAATTTTTTAATGCTCATTATGTTTTTAGTAGGAAGTTATGCCTTATAGATCTTATGTGTGATATGTTGGTTGTTGTATAATATTCAGTCATGTTCGATTGGAGGTAAAAACATGCATTTGTTACATCTACAAATATTTAGCTATGCTCACAACTCTTCGATCTCGTGTCTACCTAGATGCTTGTACTTTTCAATTTTTTCTTCGATCCTGATTTTTTAACAATATGTTATGTATTTTCCGCTCAAAACCAAGCTTGATTGTGACATTGATCTGACAACATTTAGTGTGCACCAGAATATGAAGGATACATGTGCCAAGAAAAGTATGCGATGTTTCAGAGAAAATAGAAATGTGAATGTGCATAGTTTAATGCCTCCCTCTTCTTTCTTAGTTTTCTTCAACAAGGATAAGTAGGAAGGACTACCTTTGTGTAGACAAAGGGCATCCAATTTAATTTCAATGTGAACCATCTATTAGTCAATGGGTTCAACTCTTATTGGCTAATGACTTTAACAACAGTTCCAACATAGAGAAACAAGGTCTTAGGCCTCCAATGATGGCCAATAATAGGCCTTGTAGACTTCTCCTGGTGTATATTATGAACAAGTATTTTAGGTCTGTTCCTTCAAGCCCTTCATGCATTTGTTTTTTCCCTAATTGTTTGTTTCTAGGTGTCACAACAAATCAATAGGGAGAAAATGCCATTGTTACCTTAAAAAGTAATCAATCGTTTCTTTCCTACATGAAAGTAAAAACATAGAGATTAGGTAAAAGTCTATAGCCCTTCATTTTAATTGACCTTAGACTAGAGAAGGTGTTAAATTTGCGAAAACTATTTTTCTGAACATTCTCCTACATCATATCCTTCTTAGCATTGCAGTAAAACTATTATATTGTTATCCTCTTTTACAATATCTTACCCTTTTTTGATAGACACTTATTTTGATCCAATTTTGGCAGGTAAGGCATCAATGTTTTTATGTTCTTTGGTGGTTTCATTTGGATGTTACTAGTCTAATTAATAGAGTAATATAAGTGTCTTGGGCCATTAGAAAATAACTTGAATCTCATGAGAACAATATTTATCAAAAAGCATCTTGGAGCATTTTCGTGAAATTTAAGTACTTTGGGTTGGCGAAATGGAAATAAAATGATTCATTTTACAAATTAAATTATGTATTGGGTACAGATTTAATAGAATCATACCCAAAATATTGAATGCCCCCAAAAGATTTGTGTCGCTAGAAAAAAGACAAAAACGAACCTCTTGGATCGATTAAAAATTGGTGAAAATGTAAAATTGCCTTAATATATGACCTAATTAATTTACTTGAAGTTGATTTTTAAAAGGCATATCGAGTGTTGAGTATTTTAGTCCACATGTTTCAAAATGAAGTTGCATTAGCGATGCATACAATTATAATAACAATTATTTTGTTATAAAACTTAGATATAACTCAAAATTTTATATATCAATGATTATTTTCTTAATTGTGAAAATAAAAATATATTTTTTCCAATTTAACAATCCTCCTCTTAGGTATTTTTATAGTTTTGGGGTAATTGCTAATGTAATATTAGATTTTCAATTAAGTTCTATTGGTGTCAACCATAATGTGTTCAAATTAGATGCTTATTGTGACGGCAAGAACATAAACATCTCCCCGAAATTGCTAATCATCTTCATTGGTTAAGTATGCTTTTAATGTAGGTGTTATGTATGTGTGTCTGTGAAGACAACGACCTTGCTTTGATGAAACTGAGTATAGGTAAAGAGTAATCGGTAATCAACTTTGATAACTCGGTGGCACTTGTAGGGAATCTATGATGTGTATTCAATTAGTTATCAATTCCATTACTAGTAAAGGTTGAGTGACACCATTGTGGAATAAAGTAGAATGATGCATGACTCATGGGGATGTACAAATTGCATTGATGCTTGAGGCTAAACCCAGTGCTACTATCGGCTCGAAGAGGTCAATGGTGGGATGAATACATGACATCAAGGTGGAGTCTTCAAACGGTGAAAGCCCGCAAAAAATTAATGATATTCCCTCGGTACTATTTCTGCTAAATTGGAGGTTGAAATTGCAGTGGATTGGTTACGTTGTGGTGCATCATTGGATAAATATATTCTTCGTTTCTACTAAATTGGGGGTTGAATTTGTAGTGGATTGGCTACTTTCTGGTGCCACATTGGATAAATATATTGTTCGCTTTTATAATGAGGGCAATATTTTTATTTAGCATATTGGAAAATAATTGCTGCGTTTTTTGGAATATTATTAGATTGGAGACCAAAAGGGAAGCAGTGAAAGCTTTTTCTTTTATGAATAGCCATTAGACAATTCCAAGTTGCATGGATTTTTTTTCCATAAAGGAGATGAGTAAGTTCGCATTTATTAATACATGACCGATATTAACTAAAAAAATTTATTTATGGGAAAGAATGTTTTTTACCTAATTTTTTTTAATATTTTAATTTGAGAAAGTGAAATAATATAATATCTAAAAAAACAATATATTTTACAAGGAAATATTTTATATATCTTTTGACTTTCTTAACAGAAAAATAAAGTAATACGTATAAAAAGAAAAAAAACTAAAATAATAAAGATTAGATAATGGTTTCATCTTGTGTGAACAATGTGTAAGAGAAATAGCCTTTATAAACAAATAATTAAGTTTAAAAGAGAATATGAGTGGTGTTTGTGTATTTTTTCTATTTATTAATAAAAAATGATTAATAATTAATAAATTTTAAATGTAGGTATATTATAAAGTTGTGAAAAAAATATGGGTTTAGAGTGTCTATTTGGTTAAGGCCATGCTTTTATGAGACTAATGGCTCAAGACCCAAAGGTATCAGGTAGGAGCAAAAACATGCTCCTTATGGACCACTAGCATGTCATTCAAGGGGGTGTAGTTTTACTTGAATATTAGTGATGAGTTAGCTAGTATTCATATATAGCAGCGAGAGATAGTTTTCCTCAGTGTTTGGTTAACCACTGAGTTATGTAAACTTCTCTCTTTCTCTCTCTCTCTCTCTCTCTCTCTATATATATATATATATATATATATAAATGACATGGTTGTTATTAATTATGATATGATTAACTTAAGCTTCCTTTTATTTATGATGATGATGACTAATCTATTGTCCGTGGCATCTTGAGAAAGTTATTGAGGTTTATGGTACATCAAAACCTATAGGCCTTAGTGAGTTATGAAAATTTCTGTCAATATATACATACATATATATATATAGATATAGATATAATGACATGGTTGTTATTAATTATGATATGATAAACTTAAGCTTCCTTTTATTTATGATGATGATGATTAATCTATTGTCTGTGGCTTCTTAAGAAGGTTATTGAGGTTTTTGTTACACCAAAAACTATAGGCCTTAGTAAAATTCCAAACCCATATCATTTCTTGAGTGAGAAATTAATCCCATTTTTACATGATAGAGGTTAGTCCACATTATTGATTCTCAATGAGGTGAGTGTGGAAACTACTCCAACACCCCCTTGTAACATACCTAGTGCCTTAATGCTCGATTAAGGATACATGGTATCAATATTTTTTCCTTCTTCATAAACTCAACAATCAACTATGATACCATTTTGGCATATACAGCTAAAGCATGTATCCTAACCAAACTTGTGTAAACTTAATCTCTCATACATTTTGTCACATGTAAACCTTCCTTCAAATACTTTGTATACAACCAATTAAGGAGTCTTTATGTTGTAGACATTTTCTTAAACATTTTGTAGGAAATAGAATAGGAACATTGATATGGTTCCACTTGTAACATACTAACTAAACATACACTCAGTCATGGAACATTGTTATTTATGTTTTTGAGGTATTTTATGAAATTGTCTGTATGCAAACTTTAATAAATGAAATTTAACACATCTATTCAAATTATTTTCATTCATAATGGCATAGATCAATTACTATAGTAATATCATACAACGATGCTAACATACGACAATATTATGCTCATCCACAAAGAAATAGTTTCATTAGATCATTTCATCAAACAACTTGTATGCAATGAATCATTAAACCATTTAGAAATTTCTTCAAACAATTTGCATGCAAACTAATATAGAAAATTCCTTGAGAATATAACCTAAATTATTTCAGTTCAAGTTTTGAAAATTAAACTATGTGATTAGTGGAATATCCCCTCACTATGATCTAATTTTTTAGTTTCTAAAACCTCAGAGAAGAAAAGGTGTAGCAGAAATTCCGACATGACATGCTTGATGCATAATTTTAGGAGCGTCCAAGAAGTTCAAATTCCTCTAATCATATCCCTTAAAATATCACAACTAAAGATCTAAAAGTCGAGGTAGATGATTAACAGGATTTCCCCTCAATATGCTCAAAGTTTCAACTTCTATAACTTGTCAGAAGGAAGATTTTAGGATAAATGCCAACATGACTTGTTTTATACATCATTTTAAGAGCATACATGAAGCTTGACTTCCTCAAATCAGATTTCCAAAAATATCATGACCCAAAATATGAAATTTTCACTAAATAATTGGAAAAATTTCCCCACACTATGGTTAGAGTTTTAGTTTTTGGAACCTTCTAGAAGAAATGTTATAGTAGAAATGCCGACATGACCTACATAAATATAAATTTAGGAAGTCCAACTTTCTCTAATCATATTTCCTAAAATTCTATGACTTAATATCTAAAAATTAGACTAGAGGATCAACATGATTTCGCCTCATTATGATCGAAGTTTTAGCTTTTGGAACCTCCCAAAAGAAAATTTATAGAAGAAATGCCAACATGACATGCCTACCACGTAAATCAAATTTTGGCTTCCACCTTTAAACTCCAAGAGTAATCCAAAAACTCTTCCTCAACTTGCTTAAATCAGAGAACAAATTTGGGACTAGTATGTAGAGAAAATTAAAGAAAATACTTCATGGAATATTATTCACTATAATTTCTAATTAAAGATAGGTTGTCATTATGCATAAGATCATATATGCACCTCATATATATATTGGATAGGAAAGAGAAATACTTCTTGATTTGACTCTAATTTTGAAGATAATTAACTTCCAAAAAAAAGAAAAAACCCTTATTCCTTGTATAACAAATTGAAATATTCCTTGTTTTTTCTTGAATTTTGCTTTCTTGATATTTGAATTCCAATCTAAATAGAGAAAATTATTATTATTCTTATTTATCATTAATTAATGTATAAGAAAAAATAGTTTATATAAAAAATAAGCTTGTTCCATTGACATATA
>APFE031730522.1:0-50686 GCA_000404065.3 Pinus taeda | reverse complement strand
TAGCAGTAAGAATATACTTATGCTGCTTGGAAGAAGGTGGATTAATTTCCCCAATGATATCCAATCCCCATTGCTCAAATGGTTGTTCAATGTTGACTGGTTGCAAAGGGAAAGCCGGTTTTCGTTGTCTTCCATTAGAAGTTTGGCAATTGAGGCATTTCCTTACATACTCGTGGGCATCTCTAAATAGAGTTGGCCAATAATGTCCAGCATGAATAATCTTGTGAGCTGTTGTGTCAGCTCCAAAATGTCCTCCTGCTGGTCCATCATGTAGCTCCTGCAACACCTTTTGGGCTTTAGTTTTCTCAAGGCATATTAGTAAAATAGAATCATAATTCTTCTTAAAAAGCACATCATCAATAATTGTAAAACTTTTTGCTTTTAACCTAATGGCCCTTTTGCTTTTGTAAGATAAATTTGGAGGAGCATAACCATTTTTTAAATAAAATATTAAATCTGCATATTGAGATTCAGAATCAGTGACACTTATCTAATTGATTTCTTCAGTTGGATCTGTATCGCTTGATTCGGGAATGTTGGAAGCTCCTGCCAATATCCTGCAAAAACCTTGGCCTCTAACAATCTTTTCTGGCCTAATTTCTAGGTCATACTCTTGAAGCGCTGTGACCCAATTTGCCCTTTTTTCACCCAGTTCTTTTTGTATTACTAGTTGCCTAACAGCTGGGAAAGGAACTATTACTTTTGTGTGGGTTTTCAGAAGGAAGGGTCTATAATGTTTGACTGCTTTAAACACAGCAAAGGCTTGTTTTTCCACATCGGAGTAATTCAATTCGGCACCCTGAGATGGGTGCCTCCAAATTGTGATCATTTAGTTGCGTGAGTACTACAGCGTATGAAGAGTCGGATGCGATAGTATACAATGTGAAATGATTAGAGAAATTTGGAGTATTTAAGGAGGGGGCGTTGATTATGGATTGCTTTATCAAATCAGAAGCTTCTTTTTCTATTGATCCCCACTTAAAGACTGAATTTTTCTTAATCATTTTTTGGAGTGGAAAAATAATGTGAGAGAAATCTGGTACAAATCTTTTAACAAAATTAATCTGACCTAGAAATGACTGCATCGATTTCTTATTGTGAGGGAATGAGATCTCAGAAATTTCTTTGATCCGATCAGGATCGATATAAATGCCATCTCGAGACACAATAAAACCCAGGAGTTTACCTTGATCAAGAGCAAAGAATGACTTTTTGGGGTTAAGAGAAATACCATACCTTTTACATCGTTGAAAGATTTGGTTCAAGTCATGTAAATGATTAGACCTCTCTTTAGAGAATACAGTTATATCGTCTAGGTAGACGACTACTGTTCGATTAATCAATCCCCTAAAAGCTGTATCCATAGCTCTTTGGAATGTCGCTCCTGCATTTATAAGTCCAAAAGGCATCTTTTGATATGCATATGTTCCCCATTTTGTTCTAAATGTAGTCTTAAGCTGGTCATCAGGATAAACCAGGACTTGGTTGTATCCTGAAAAACCATCTAGAAAGGACATCAATTCAGAACCTGCCACTGATTGAAGTATTTGCTCCATAGTAGGCAATGGGAAATTGTCTTTCAAGCTTGCTCCGTTCAAATTCCTGAAATCAATACAAATTCGAATGTTGCCATTTTTCTTCCTGACAAGCACCATATTAGAAACCCAGTTGGAATGTCAGACTGGAAAGATAATCTTGGCTTTAAGGAGTTTGTTAAGCTCCGACTTTATCTGGCTTTCTAAATTTGGGTGTATTTTTCTTAACTTCTGCTGAATTGGTTTTTGATCGGGAAGCATTGGAATGGTATGTTGGATAATATATGTATCATAAGTTTTTAAGTCATCATATTTCCAAGCAAAAACTTGTTTATTTTTCCTTAACAGTTTAATGAATGCTTCTTTCTCTTCTACAGAAAGTCCTAATCCTAAATTCACATTTTGAGGAGCTTGCTCAGTACCCAAATTTATCAATTAACCTTAGGGTAGAGCTTTGGATCTTTGTATTAGTTACAGGTTTAAACCTGTCTTTTATATCATAAAGATCTTCTAGTTTTACCATAGGCTTAGGAATTGCATTTTCTTGAGGTGTTTCCTTTATTTGGGAGTCATGCTCATCCTCTTCAATGATTTGGTTGTCATAAGACTTTCAGAAGTTAAAAATTGTAAAATATCATCGTCATGATTAAATACTCTCCAATTAGTGATGTTGTCGGGAATTGAAGGCCTGAAAATCAACTCTACAGAAAATCTATCAAGGCTGTAGTCTTCTGAAGGTAGGAGCCTGGAGGCTACATTGGCTAGTAAGTCGGCAGCTGAGTTCTGGGACCGAGGAATGGAGGAAATGTTAAATGCTAAGAAATGTGAAGTAAGGTCCTGCACAAGCGATTGGTAATGCTTAAGATGATTGGAAAGGCAATGAATTGCATTCCTAACCTGTTTAACAATAATTTCAGAATCGCCGAATACTTTTAGATATTGCACTTTAGGCCGATTGCTTTATATAATCCCTGAACTAAAGCTTCATATTCGGCTGTGTTGTTAGTGCACTCAAATTCTAATCTGCAAGACAGCATTGTCTTTTCCCCATGTGGACTAACCAAGATGCATCCAGCTCCTGAGCCTTCATTAGACTTGGAGCCATCAAAATACAAAGACCAAAATAAAGGAGTATTAACAATCATATTTACAATTTTCTCATCATCATTGAAACACATAGACTTAACTGTTTGTGAAAAAATTTCAATATGAGATGTAAAATGATTAACTGAGAAAGGGGAGGGTTGGGCAACAAAGTTGCCAAAGAACGACTCTGATGAATAATTTCCCAAAATGTTGTTGTTGAATGCTACGGGGTGGTTTTCTTGTTCAAAATCGGTAACTGTATGGGTCATATGTTTTTCTCGATCAATCTTTATTTGATTTGGCTTACCTTTATAAGGAAGCCACATGTGTGACCAATTAGTAGAAATATACCCATGCAATTTTTCGGACCAATCTCTACTCAAAATTAAACCGTAAAACTCAGGTATATCAGCTATTAGAATGTCAATCCTTTGTACTATTCTGGGATCAACAGACAACCCGATAGTTACGGAATTAATCTCTCTGACAACCTGCACTTTGGTCCTGTCCAACTGTACAAAATGGATGGCAGACTTCTGGGGTTCTATGTTCAATTTGGAACAAACTAAGGCTGGCATTATGTTAGATGATGCCCCTGAGTCAATTAAACAATTGTGCAGGTTTCTGTTATAGATTTCATAAGTTAGAAGGAAGGGTGGAGTATGAGAACTTGATCTGTCTCCAATCAGAACCGAATCGGTAGCTTCAACCATACCTGGAGGAGATTGGCCTGAATCATTAGCAGCTTTTGAACTAGGAAGTGGTGTAGAGGGAACAACATTCAATTCTTTAAGAAGTAATTTTTGCTGATGCTTTAGCTTGCTAAGTTCAAACATAGTTATGTTTGCCTTAGTTTTCTTCATGTCATCAACAATGTTGTATTCCATTGAATCGGATACCACTAACGTTTTAGATGTTGAAGGAGAATTAGAAGTTGAAGGTTGGTTTTGGGGAACTACTACAGGTGATTTCTTTGGAGGTACTTTTTCCTTTGTTGTGGCAGCACCTGCACTCCTTTTCTTTGAAGTCACCTGGACAGGTTCAGAAGTACTTTTACTTCTAGTGGTGACTGGGAAGGCTTCTTCTTCATTTTCGGTATCAGAATTGGGGAGTATAAAATCCCACATTCCATGGCATTCAGCTACTCCTTCTTCATCGTCAGTTGGTGGGGTTGCCTCTTCTTCTTCCTCCTCTTGGTCTGAATCTGTGTTAGATATGACATTGGGTGACTTTGTTTCAGTTTTCTTATAAGTCCTAAATGGTCTTTTGTTTGAAGTTTCGGCCACCTATTTCTTTATGTCAATCATTTCGTTAGACAAAGTTTTCAAGACCTTTTGCAATCCCTCCATGTCATCTAGGTCTTTCGGGATTTTCTTCTTGGAGTCTTCTTTAAAAGAGACTTTTTTAGCTTTTCTGTCTTCCAAGGCAGCTTTCTTTTCTAAGGAATTGATGCGTTTTTCCACATCAAGTGTTTCTTTCATATTTTATGCTAAGGTAGGTTTCCCAACCCTGTCTACAAAAATGGCTATATTGGCAGGTAGGGCAGTGATATACCATTCGCTTCGAATTTGTTCACTTGGTTTGGAAGTTGTAGGGATTTTGTTCAGGAGTTTATTGAAGTGAGCATTAAATTCCTTAATTGGTTCCCTATGCTCTATTCTTAGGTTGGAGAGATCGTTTATTAAAGTTGCCAAAGACCTATCATCTCCATATTTAGTAAGAAACTGCTTTTGACAGGTGTCCCAACTAGTAATGGAACCAGAGGGTAAAGAGAAATACCAAGATCATGCTGATCCTTGCAAAGTATAAGGGAAAAGTCTAACAACAACATCTTGTTTTGTTACCCCTTTCAAGTTGACCGACAACATGAAATTATTAATGTGCTCCTCGGCCTGGGTTCCATCATCTGGATTAAATTTGGGGAGCCATTTTTCTGGAGAACCTGGTAAAGGATGCAATGGTGCAGACATATTGACTGCACCAGACCTGGTCCATGGATCTACCATTGTAATAGCACCGATGGTTGATACTACTGTTGAGATTCCAGATGTATGGGAAGTAAATAATATCGAGGAGTGAGCAGATTGAGATGTTGAGGCTTCTGTTCCCTGGTGGGCAACAATATGTAATGGAGGAGTGGGTGGTTGACTTTGCAGATGGGGAGATGAAATGGATGATGTGGATGAAAGCTCTACACTATCATACCCTTCAGTGTATTTCTTGGCTTTTTTCCTTTTGGGTAAAGGGAACTTAGTGGGTTCAATACCAAGATTTTCACTTTGAAGTCTGGTAAGTGGGTGAGATAGATTGAACTGCGAAGTCACACTGCTTTGTGATACCTCAGATCTCTGTGGCAAAATCGAGAAGCTCTAAAGAGACTGGACTTCAGGGGATTCAAGACTTAATTGTTCTAGAGTATGATGGGTTTGAGCAGTGGTAGTTGATTCCTCTTCTTCTTGATTGTATTCTGGAGAACCAGCATGCGATCGAGAATAACAAGGAGATTTGGAGGGAGAATTACTCTTAGAATGGCTTGCAGATTTGGGTTTGCTTGCCATTCATAGTCAGGGCCCTCCTTCTAGTGCCAAAAATGTTGAGGCCTCGAAAATCGCTGCAACAACATTGGGGAAACCACCTGGTCCGGACCTTAGTGCAGCTCCTTTTCCATTTGGGATAGTGGCTCCAACTGGGGATAATAGGACCAGTTTCCCAGAAATAGATAAATGGGATGAGTGAACGATTTATAGATAACACTAGTGGTGAGCGAAAGGCTAAAACTATTGACAGAAATATAAATAAATGAAACTACCCCGGGAATCTATTGAGCTCTAAAGCATAGCGTTTGATGCTCTATGTCTAAAAGACAAGCATATAGATGACTGTATCTTCACAACATAGATATTAAATCATTTAAGATTGCTGTGCTTAAATAGTTAAGCAGAGCGATTGAAGCGAAATTACCACACTTTATACATTTATATCATTGTCATACACATGATTAAAAGCAAAGGCAGATCACTAAACATCCAATAGTGGAATGAATAAGATCTGCTGTTATAGCGCATGCATATAATCAACGATAGCAAGAATAATTACATAATAATTCATATAAACAGAATGACTTCAGACATAGATAGAAATACCATATGAGCTGCGTGACACTCCCAGATATCAATCGCTATGTGCAGTTCTTCCTTTAACGCAAAAACATTCTTCAATCAACGACAATAGTGCACAATTGGATAAAGAAACTTCCTTATTAAAGTAAGAACAACTGGTCGAGTTTCATAAAAGAATATTGGCTGAAGCACAGTAGTGCAAACTTCAGTCTGTTAAGTCTCTTACAAAATTTTACGACCCTTTCTAAAAACATGAAAGGGTCTATAAATACAGTACTAATCTAAATATCTATTAAACAGAAATGCTACTTAAACTGATATCAATAACTTTTGTTCCTATTTTGGCTGGCGATCTGGGGAGCTGGAGGATGATTCATTGAGTCGGCTGCTTTCCTTTGAATCTGAGCTGATTAATGGCAAGAATTGGCTCAATTTTCGGAGGTTTGTTGAGGCGCGAACTGAACTGGGCAGCATAGGTGGCATCTTGAATGTCGGGAATCATACATTCGATGGCATCTGTTAAACATTTCAGGGCAGCTCTTTGTGTATGAGGCTTAACTAGGAAGTGCCAATATGCTTCCATGTTTAAACTATTAATCCCGACGATTAATCTTCCTCTTTCTTCTAGCTCAGGATAACATGATTGCTCCAATGCATTTGTTGTTGTAATCTTTCCTGGTGTACACTGGGAAATCATATTTGCTAAGTAGAGAGTGTTGTTAACTAAATCAACTAAATTGCTAGAAGTTAATCTACATCTTGAAGCTGCTCTCTCTGCCTTCAACACCTGAATGTGCCATTCTGTGAAAAGTATATCTTTATGAACTTCAAGTATCCTGGGCAAATTAGCTATTTTTCCCGAATTCGAATCTTGCCATTCAAGATGTGCAGTAATAGCCTCGTCGGCTTGGTTTAAATCATCCCTAGCTTTCTCTACCTGCTCATTTATGGATGTAGTTAATTCGCACAGTGGCTCCGCTTGAGCGATCTGTTGACATAAGAGTTTAATTTGAGATATTAGCGCATTGTTTATCAATGATGCTTCTTTTCTGAACTCTGTCACCTGCAAAGCTCCTTTTATCTTTTCTAGTTGTGATGTCATTTGAGCGATTTGTTCATCCTTGGTCTTCACCATTTGCTTGTTCGCTGTTTTCAACTTTTCCAATGCCTCCGTTAATTCATTTTGTTTCTGGATCGCAGCCTGGTCAATCCTTTGCTTTTATGCTTCCAATTGCTGAGCCAATTGATTATTTATTTGTTGTTGTGCCAATAACTGCTCGTCTGCCTGCGCTGTCCTCTGCTGTTGTGCCACCAACTGCTCCTTTGCTTGCGCTGCTCTCTGCTTTGCCTCGGCCAATTCTGTCTGTAATGTGGAGATTTCTTGGTCTTTAGTCTTTAATAAAAGACTTACCTCTGATGCTTTGTCGATTGTTGCAGCTGAATAGGCTCCAGCATACTGTGACAATTTAGTTAGATCATCGGAGGGGTATAGTTTCTCCTTCCATACTACATTACCCGTGACCGTTTTTTCTGGAAAGATAGAAGGTTGATCGATCCTTCGTCTTTTCCTTGACCGCTTTACCACTACTCTATGCCTCGGGCTATAGAAAACATCCAATGGAGGAATATCTTCTACCTGTATAATGATTTGATCGCTAGGATCTTTCAGAATTATCTCAATGTCTTTAGATTTAGGTGGGCCGCTGGTTCCACTCAGAACCTGAGATGAAGTATCATCTCGCATATCGCTGGTCTTAGGAGTGTCTGTATCTTTAGAGCCTTTTCCTCCACTGATGATGGAATCGAACTGCTGCCATTCCTGTAGCAATTCAGGGTCTGTGATAGTATCCACGTTGGTATCGGTGGTGGTCTGTTTAGTTTGAGACTCCTTCTGCAATTCTTCCTGCTTTTTCTTCTGTTGCTCCTCCTGTTCCCTTCGTTGTTTATCCTCACACTCTTTCTTTAGTCGTTCTTCCTGCTCCTTCTTCTGCTTTTCCTCTTGTTCTTTCCTCTGTTGTTCCTCCCGCTCCTTATCATGATCTTTTGTTGTAGCAGGAGGTTCCTTTGTCTGTTGCCGACCAGGTTCGCTTGATGATGCCGCTGGGGTTGTTGCTAATAAATCTAGAGGCAGAGTTTGCAACCTTTGCTCTCTAAGTTTATTAAACTCAGTTAACCCTTCATCATTGTATTTCATCTTGGCGAGTTCTTTGGCTTGACCTATTGTTTCAATTGAATTGAACAGGTCATCCAACATATCTTCTTGATGTTTAAACGTTGTTAATTTGGCATGTTCTAATGCGGCATGGGCAACTAGCTTTGGATCAAATGCCCTTTTCGGGATTGTAGCCAGAGCTAAAGATTGAATCTTTGTAGCCTCCTTCTCCACATGTTTGAGATCATGCAGGGTAAAGACACCACACCTTAAGGGAAAAGTAGGCCAGCCTTTTTTCTTTTCCTTTTTGCGAGTCTGTGTAGTACTCTCAGCTGTAATCTGATATGCAATTTCCCTTGCTAGCAATTTATCAGGAACATATAAAGGGAGGACATGAGGATTTGCTTGGCTGCCGTAGACTCTGATATAGGTAAAATGCTCTTCTCCAAACCAACTAGCCACAGCTAGTAAATCAAAGGAGGCTTGGTAGGAAATCTTTGAAATGGGTTTATCAAAAATTGAATAATAAATGGGAACCATGAAGCAATTACAGATTTGATACAAGTGGTTTCTATAGGATGACTTCCACAACTTTCGGTGATATATATGAATGGGAGAGGGGTCCTGTGCAGTCCATCTCCAACCAAGAACAGGGAATTCAGAATTGAAACATAAGGTATCTAGGATATATGCACTATAGTAGAATGGGGAATTTTCCTTTCAGTGACTACAGTCTTATTCCTAAAGTCACGAATAGCTACTACTAGTTTATTCGAAAGGATAGTAGCCCAATCCATAATTATGTTATTCACTGTTGCCTCCATAAGAGGAACCATTTCAATGGTAAAACTAGCAGAGTCGTGTAAACCCCATAATCTACACATCATTATACCCACATAGCAATAAGGAGAAGCCAAAGAATCAACCGAGTACTTACCAGAAGATTCGTGCTTGTGTTTATTCGGATTTTGCCTCCAATCCTTGATAGGTTCAGACTCAATCTCATTTTCGCTCGCAAACTTCTCCAGGAAGGCGCTGTTGTATATCTTCTCTGGCTCGGGTAAATGATACATTTGCCTCAAGTCTTCTGCCTTGAACGATTCGAAAATCCTCCCATCTCTTGTGCTAAAAGTTTTGTCCATGATGGGGATTTCTTTAATCGCCCATCGCACAACGTCTGTATATGGGAGAATTTGCTCCCTGGCTGCTATCCTGTGAAGGAAAGAATCCGTCAAATCCTTGAGAGTGCAGTCCGACTTCCGTAATGAATCCGCGGTAGCTTTTGCTATCGTCTTCTTTGGTTTCTCGGCCTCAATTAAGTCATAAGTGCCTTGCCAAGTTACTCTGGTGAGGCCTGTGCATGTTGTATCAGATATTAGGCCTTTCTTACTATTTGCAGCGGCTTGTCCTGCGACTAGTGGATTGGAAGCACCCGCAGTCTTCTTAGACTTCTTACCCATCATGCCCGAACTCCTGTCTATGAATGAATTCTGCACAGAGAGGCAATTGCGAGTAACACAGAGAGATAGAGATAAAAACTTGCAATTGATAACAAATGAATAGATGCGCAGCAATATATTCAGCTTTTAAAACGGGCGTGGAGATAATCTATGGAAAGATTTTAAGACATGAATCCATTAATTGGTCGTATAAAACCTGCCACCTTATAAATGCCCATTATATCATTATTCGGTCATGAAATCTCCTTAAGCATGCAATGGACGTATTGGCGGCCGAGCGGAAGTGATTATGCCTTAAATATGAGTAAATTGAGCTTTCCAATCACTTTAACGACTTTTTATTGAAAACCGTGCCTCATCGCATCGCATCGGGGGTTATGATAAGTCTGTTTTAACAATATGTATCGAGTATCGCCGATCGCCGAATGCGATATCGCATCGGCGAAAGGCTTATGTGTATTGAGACTCAAACAAAGGGGACCCGCCAATCGCCGAACCCCGATAGCTCATCGCATCGGGGGTAATGGTATGGGGCGTTTTTGGTTGTGGATTGGATATCGCCGATCGCCAATCGCCGAATGCGATATCGCATTGGCGGAAAGCCTTGTTCCATTTATATATGTGCCTTATGTCATTGCGATATGCGATCTTGCGATCACTTTATCGCAATGACCAAGATATGCTTTATTTCCTTAAATGGGTATTGTTTAAAAAGGTTTTTCCTAAAGCTCTCATTTGATTATCGGACTTTTTGTTAAACAAAAGTATTGATATCATCTTTATTTTGAAGGGACCCATTTCATAATGTAATGTTTTATGAATAAAAATTATATGAAATGGGGGGTTGTTTGTAGAGCACAACACATACACATGGCATAATTTAATATAGCAATATGATAATCATCAATAATTCAACTATGTCATGCAAAATATATGATCTTGTTATTATATGGAAGTAGCAACAAGACTAATTTCCTACACACAATTCCAACATATTCCAAATCCATTTGGAAGCACAAATGCTCCCCCTACATGTGTGATCGATCATCACACCTTGGCAATGGATGGATGCCATATCATCATTATCATCAACACAAACCAAAACATATGGTTTCTCCAAAATAATCAACAGATGCACATGCTACTCCAACTAAAAGCATACTAGAGTAGAAATAGAGCAAAACTAAAAATCACGCTTCAAAACTCAAGGACTCCCCCTGAACACATGCATCTTTAGAAATGCAAATTTTTCTTATGATATTCATCCCATATGGCTGCATATATAAGAATTTTCATGCAACCATATGCTCCCCCTCATACTATATAGGTCTTAGTTTTTTGTGGAAGATCTTGGCTGCTCTTTTCTCCTCCAAACTCTCATTTGTTGAGCCTTCTTCTTTTTGTGTGGATGGCCTTACAGATTCTCCTCTCTTTGGATGGATCCCTTGAAATACATGTGTAATTTGTAACCATTGGCCTTATGGCCAAAATTGCCACACACAAAACATCTAATGTGACCAAGGAATTGAGGAATAACTTGATATCTTCTACTTATTTGATTTGTATTCCTTGCATGTTCCCTACAGTCAATAGCTCTATGGCCAAAATCGTTTCTTGAGAAAAAATAACCATAAAAAAAGACTATTATACCTGAAAGATGGAGATCTTATTTGCATGCACGTTTGATGTGGATTCTCCTTTGGTTTCTCCTTTTGATGAGAGAGATTGATCTCTCCATTGTTGTAACTTGTTGCTATGTTTCCACAAATTCTACAACTATAACACTTCCCAATTATATTCTTCGTTTTTGATCTTCTCATCTTTCTTTACTTCTTGTATGGCTCATGGATCTCATTATTTTTGTTGTAACTAGGTGCTCCAACAATTTTTTTTTCTTGAAGATGCTTGAGCACTAGTTTTTTTTTGCTATGAAAAGTCTCTCTACTTCTTCTCTTGCAGAAATTAATTTAACCATTAATCTTTGAATTTCTACTTCAAGTTCCATTATCTTGGATTTCTCATCATTTTTGCTACTCGGTCGCTCACTACTATCACTCATGCCTCCATCTTCATCTTGTGAGGAGGATTGATTAGTTACTGTAGTAAAGGTAGAATCCTTTGCATTTTTCTACATTTTTGAAAAATGCATCTTTTCTGAAAGATACAACTTATGAAACTTATCCAACATATCCTTGGTAGTCTCACAATTCTTCACATGCATGCTATCATATTTTGAAATACTATTCATAATAATATTCTTAGCCATATCATCAAATTCATCTCTAACTCTGTATTCTACTAATAGAAAAAAAAATTATCAAGACATATAAAATATGAATTTAATTTGACTATCTAAGTTGCAAAATTACCTTCATGAAGTATAGGGATACCTTGCTGATCCATTTTGGAAAATTTGCAAAAATTCTTCCAATATCTCCAAGATCCACTATCCAGCGATTAAGCTACACCCGAGATCCTTGCTCCAGTACCAATTGTTGGAAACTAGATCACTATTGGTGGGGTGGGGGAGGGGGGGGGGCGGGGGGTTGAATCAGTAATGTGGCACTTTTAAAGGTTTTCTCCAATTAATTAAACTTTAAACATGCATGAACTAAAACACATAATCAAAGATTAAATAATAAAAAATAAGCATGCAACCATAAAAAGTAATCAAAACATGAACACATGTGTTTCTGGTGGAAAACCCATCCTGGGGAAAAAACCTTGTTGTTGTTGCGTTGTTCAATATTTTATTATCTTCTGAAAAATTATACATGGATAAGCTCACTCTTATGAGTCAAAAGACTCTATTTCTTTGATAATATGCTGACCATTTTAGATAAGAAAATGTTTCTCTCTCGGAAGGCCACCTCAATCAATTGATCCTCGCTCGGTTACTCCTGAAATAACAAAAGACTCTATAGACTCTGATATGATGGTACTATCATGACCAATGAACCTCACCCAGTTTCTGTCGAACTATCCAACAACCATTGGTCGGAGAAAAATATTCCTTCTACTAAATTCGCCAAGTGACTATCTACTCAAAGCTTCCACGCCTTCATTTCTGTTAGAAATAATGCTGAGAGGGGAGGGGGTGGTGAATCAGTATTATCAAATCAATAATCTTTTCATTTTTCATTATCAAATTCATATACGCTATTTCAATTAAGGATACCTGCTTGTATATGCAATTGTGTTTAATGCAACTAGCGTATATCCAGTAAACTTATGATTCAGTTAGTTGATCTTCAATGAGTGCATCATAACATTATTAACCATATGAACAATAAGCATGTGCAGTAAAATAGAACAGATCATCACACATAAGAAGCACACATGAACACCATGATATAAGGTGAAAACCCAATGTGGGTGAAAACCACCTGCTGCAATTCGTCTCTATCTTCTTTTAATAAGAAACTTTATAATATTTTTGTATTGGTGTAGTATTCTACCAATACACAGGCTTCTACCTGCAGAAGGCTACAACCTTCTCTCATTCTCCAGTTTCTCCTAGAAGGGAACTGCAACCCCCTTAGCTCTTGTACTAGCTGATGTACTAGTACGTAGGTGCTAACCTACATATGGCTACAACCTTCTCTTTCCTTCCAGGGAACATGTTTCATAAATTTTCAGACTGGATCCATAAATACAAAAAATCACCACTGCAATACAATCATTAACTCTGAATCACCCAACAACTAAATCACTGAAACCCTGTCATCAAAACACAGTCACCAAAACACATACTAGAGCCTAGAACTTTGCAACAACTATTAGAACCAACAGCAACATGAAATATCAAATCTCATAATGTATACGCTACTTGAATGTGTCAAACCAGTGTGTATATGATCTTTCACCAGAGAGAACCCGTGTACAGATTTGAAAATAATTACTTATACCTTCGCTGCAATTTCCAACTTCAAATATACCCAGACCATAAGATATAATGGATAAAGCATGCGTCAGTATTCAGATCTATTCATGATCATACCATATAATGATAATACATTTTAGTCTTCATGATCCTAGTCCATCAACCTTTATCCACCGCATAGGTGCCTCCTTGGTTCAGATCAAGCAAAGCATCACAAACCCATAACCAACATACTAGATCTCATACTTCATCAGATATTCATCACTTTCACACCTTTTCTCTTGGCTTAATGATCTTCTCCTTATATAGGTTTAGGCGTCTCTCGATACCATGGTCCAAAACCACGTAGAACCAATACCTTGGACCCAGTACCTGGGGTCAACACTTCAAATCAAATACCATGGTCCAATACCCAAATACCATGGACAAAATACCACAGACCAAAACTTAGATTCCCAACATGTATGCGCCTTTCCTTCTGTAAACATGCATGTTTACATATACATGACTTGGTATATGGTGCACCCGCATGTATAAGCTTCTTTGTCACAGCACACCTGTGTATACCTCTTTGATCATTCATTCTTTTCTATTTACTAGCTGTACTATGATCTGTCATCTAAGTGAGTTGCCATCAAGGACAACACCTGTATCATATCTGTATCATAATGACAACAATCTCCACCTTTGGACTTGATGGCAACCTGATCCAGGTGGATATTGGTGGCCACCTGCCAAGTCCACCTGGACCCCCACCTCAACATTTTCAGTTTCCTTAATTATAGCGCAGTTTACTATTTTTAGCAGTTTTTCGGGTCCTGAACTTCCGGAGCCGTTTTGAGGCCCTAAACGACGTTTTTTGGGAAATCTTGCTTCATGATTATTTCAAAAAAAAATCGTCTTTCCCGTCGTAGTCCTCGGAGAGATCTTTCCAACGGGCTATCATGCGCGTCAAACGGAGATCGTATGCCAAATTTACAACCCTGGGAAGTTGATGTACCAATTTACCCAAACAGGGCCCATAGTTTGGCGTTTCATCTTCTAGGGTTAGGTTTTGGAATGTTTTCCATTATTTCTCAACAATAAATAGGCCTTCGAGCCTCATTGTAAGACAGTTCAGAGGCATGTAGCCACACATCTCTTCTCAGAGATAACCTACCATTGCCCTAGCTGGTTTATTTCTATTTTCGGTTGTAAGCATATTTCAGTATTTTCCATTAATGAAATGAAGTATTATTTCCATTACATCTTTGTGTATATGGTTATCTCTGTATTTTATTGCGTTCTTGTTTAAATCCAGATCAACTTTGTGTGTGCGTTAGGGGACCAAACTCCTTAATCTACTTTAGAAACCCAGACATTCCCTTCAAACTTCTGTATGAGCATCTGATACTTCCCACACGCACCCTTGACCTTTCTTTGTATGTGTTTGGGGTCGAGAATGCTTAGTTATGAGTTAGCGACTGAGAAACAAAAACCCTAGATTCATGCGAGCTTCAACCCTGTTGTTTCGGACCCTTGTGTGAACCTTCTTCGTCATACCTGTGTGAACCAAGACAATAGAAGAGGAGAAGATGGCTTGATCAATTGTGTCCAAATGAGTTTGAGGTCTCTTATATTTATAGGCTTCCATGAGGGTCTACTTCATGTTGAGGCCAACCTATCCAATTGTACGTATGCATAGGGATGACATGATCCAATATACATGAGTGGGAACATAAATTCAGAAACCAACTTCTTCTTGTCCAAATGAGGTGATCCTTAGGTCAAGTTTGGTCCTTTCAAAAAGAGAAATCTATTCCAATTATTATCTTCATCATATGAGCTGTCCAAAATAAAATTTGACTGTAGTTGCATAATTTTAACAAGCGTGGTGGTAAGGGAGCTCTTTTTGAAACAATTAACAAGCCTACCATCAAATTCGCCTACTATAAAATTGTTGGACAGCTTATGTGTGATTACTCAATGGGAGAGTGCACCTTGGACACCATTTCAGTAGGGAAATATTGTGTGTAAGGCACACAATTAAATTGGTGCAATTTTTTGTTACATGAGCTCTTTGAAGCCTATGAAGATTTATAAAAGAGGGAAACATATTTTATATATGGATACATTGTTGCTTCCTTAGCTATGATAAAGTGGTTCCCACCAAAAGGCAGAGAGATAACACCTGTTGCCAAGGATCAACCCCTCGCATTCAGATATGTACCATGGCAGACTTTCGGGAAAGACAACAACAAGGAAATTATTGAGGCTTCTTTGTGCTAGATGTTATCAGAAGATGCTAGCTGTCACCAAAGGCAGGGCCAAGATCCCACCATTTCTCCTATATGAATATTCACAAGATATATGGTTTGGCATAAGCCATGGAAACACTTGGATTCGACGTGAATGTGTCAACCTAGACACATTACAGAAGAGCACTCAACCCTTTGTTCTCTCAGAGGACACATTCCATACTTAAGTCATGTCCTGACCTAGAGTTTTTGGAGAAATTCAGGATGATAAGATGGCATATTTATTTGAAGGGATGGTTCCTAATATATTTCCTAGCGAAACCCCTTCCACCTCTTGGAAGTGAATGGAAGAAGAAACAGTTGATCTAGTCCTTAATAAGCTCGAGACAAAGATGATGTCCTTTTGTAATACTCTGGAGGGTCTTGGGGCATCAGTAAGTCATTTCCCTTCATTTTCTGAATTTATCAATGTTAGTCCAATTACTTATGTGGCCTATAGACTAGCCATTTGATTCAATTCCCTTAGTGGGCCTTCATTCTTATACTAAACCCACCATTTGAAACACTCTCCAATTTCCACCAAGCCACCATCAATTCCAAAGAAACATGTTCAAGCTACCTCGACTTGATTGGTTGATCTTATAGAATTGGAACCATAATATCATACCAACACACCAATCACTGAGGAAAATTCGTTGTCCACATCCACTATATTCCCAATGTCACGGAATCCAGGAGCCTGAAAAACCTCACCCTTAGCCACCATCTCATACATTACTCCATCCGAAAATATTCTTGGTGCCTAAATGGAAATGGAGGTAGACTCGGCAATCCAGTCCATTACAGATACTACAAATGAAGAACTCACAATTCCCCCTACAAATATGGAGTCCGCTAATAAATCTTTGTTATCTTTACTACTAGGACCCAACCTCATAATGGTAATCAGTTAGCCTATCATCCTTGAGAACCCGAGCATAGAAGCCATACACTCCTTTCCTCTATCATCCAACCCTGCCTCCATACCACCACTGCATTCAAAACAAGACCATAACAGTACTCACATTTTCGAGCCCTCGTAGTGGGAGACCTCACCCCAAGGGAAGTTTGAGAAATCAGTTGCTAGCGGCCAACTGCTACAAAGCCGATACCCTACACCTACTAATATGATGCCTGATGACCTCCAGATTTGGTCGTCATCTTAATTGTTTAATTTTATTCAATTGGTTACACACCAAGTGGAGGCATTGCACAACAATCCAGCAATCAAGCACAGGTAGCAACAAAAACAAATTCTTTACATGGCTACAGAAAGAGATCAATTTTTTTAGGAGAAGCAAATTCTATAGAAATGGGTTGACGAAATAAGTGCAAAGTTCTAAGATCTCTAGCCCTCAGTTGTTGAAATAGTACTAGATGCACCAAAGACTTTTCAGCTTGCACTCTTTCATAATGTTGCGATCATATCAGAATTTCCTACATTGACATCATCTCAACAAACAAAGAGCTCAAAATAACTATTGCTGCCACTCAAAAGGCACTACCGGATCCAACATCCTAGTATGCCAACGAAATCAAGCAGGGAATCACTGAAGCCGCTTGTCTGAAAGTCTCTATCATCCAGACTATGGGGGAATCTAAAGAACTCTTAGCTCAAATTTGAGACTTGCTAGGATGCCTTGCAAATAAAATTCAATCGGTCTGCCCCTTGCACCAACTGGATAATCAACTCTTCAACCATTCCATGGAAACTCAAGACCTCAACTAGAAAAATGATCTCCGAGCACAGGAAGATGTCATTGAAAACAAAATCCAGCAAATTGAGGACAAATTGCATGAGACAAAGACTCTACTCTGTGACCTTAAGCCACTAGCACACTACCGCTTGTAGAAGATACAACATATCAACATAGATTAAGAAACTCAATGTAATGCCATCTTAGTGACACAACCTCCTCAACCAATAGTTGAACTCGCAACATAGTTCATTGATCAAGCACGCACTCTCATAGGTCCATGGAGGACAACACTTGTTGAGTACACACAGTTCAAAATTGTAGCCATCTAGTTTGTCTGAGAGATGGTCCTTCATTTGAAGGAATGGGACAAGCATGAGAATCACCACTAGGAGCACCGCAACAACAAGAAGCATTGACAACACCAACAAATGATTGACTTAGGGGTGAGTTAATGGACTGTGGTCAAGATCTGTTGGGTCCTTCGTTTTGAGAACAATATTTTGTCATGTTTTGATGTTTAACCACATTTTGACCAAAGGTGACCAATGGGAAGTCACTAATAATGAAACCAACGAAGGAGACATAATCAACTAAAGTTTGGTAGTTGTCGATCATTGGCCAGGGAAATCAGGGCACATGTAGTGATAGCTAAGCTAGAATGTTTGTTAACAACTAAGGAAGCAGTTGCATCTAATAAACAGAAGCAACCAAAAAGGAAAGGGTGAAGTGTCTGAGGATGAAAGCAACAGTCCAAGCGAGAAGATTGCTTAAAAGGACAAAGGAAATGACAAAAAGGAGGAGAGAAGAGATTGTACCATGATGTTGTTGCAGAGCCTATTGAGACCACATGATTCTGTAATCACCTATCCATATAGTATATCATATTCCTAGTTATTTTTCTGGTTAGAGAGCATCTAAGCTTAAATGTAATGATGTAACGTTGGTTGAAACAAATGAAAGAGGAAGTTTCAGGGATGTTTTATGATCTCCTTATGTTGGTTTTATGTGTCCTTGATCCAGGTGGATATTGGTGGCGACCCACCTACTCAACGTACACCTATAGTCAGTTACAATTATTTCCTTGTTTATTTCAACATTTACTATTCCAGAGTAGTTTTTCGATTCTAGAGCAGTTTTGACCCCCTAAATGGTGTTTCTTTGAGGTACATTGTAGGCCCATAGCCATAGGCAAGGGTCTAGAACAAAACCTATAGTACTCGAAGAGTTGGAGAGACATTTTCAACAAGGTATTGTACACACCAAACGGAGATAATATGTCCAAGTTACGACCCCGTGAAGTTGGCTGCCCAAATAACCCCAACAGGGCCCATAAACTCTTGGTGTTTCATCTCTTGGGGTTAGGGTTTTGGTTGTTTAGGGTTCCTCATGTTTTTAAATAATAAATAGGCCCTTGAGCCTCATTGTAACACAGTTTAGAGTATGTAACCACCACATCCCTTCTCAGAGATAAGCTACCATTGCCTGAGCTAGTCTTATTTCCATTATGTTTGTAAGCATATTTCAATATTTGATATTAATGAAATGAAATGTTATTTCTGTTGCATCTTTGTATTTATGGTTATATCTGTAATTTGGCACATTCCTGTTTAAATTCAGACCAGTCCCCTTTAAAATTTTATTATGAATGGATATGTGTACTCTATGTTCTTTCAAATACTTTAGTTGTTGTCTTCTACATCAATTACATGTCTTATGCCTTGGTTCTGAGTTTAACGAGTGTTGGTATCCTTGTGTAATTTATCTTGATTCCTGGTTCCAATCCCTTAACTAAGTAAGGTCATGGCGTGCTTCAAGTGAGATGCCTTATTCTTCTTGAGTAAGGTGAAAATTCCAATGCTATGCTAGACTACAACATACCCTTGGTTGGCCCTTATTCCCTAACCTAGGGTCTCAACCTAATCACCATTTTCCACCAACAAGATCAGTCCTGAGAGATATCATATCACCAATCAACATCATATTAGGAAACCTACAACTCATAAACATCACAGATACACAAGTAACTTAGCTAGTCAATCCCGATTACAATTAATCATGCATTCTTATATAAATGGCACATGATTAATCATGGGTCATGAATCCAATTAGGCATGCATTATTCAAGAATACCTTATCAAAATTAATTGAAAAGGATGGCAACTGAAGGAGGGATTTCACTCTCCTCCTAACCTTACACCAACTACACTGCAACCTTTCTTGTAGTCGAACACCCTTGATCCAAATCCAAGGTTTGAGGAATTGCTTGCTCAAGGGAAGTTTACACTAGTGGTTTTCTCATTTACCGGGCTCCATACTTCCACATAGGCTTAGACAATAGGATCTCAAACATAGTGAGGGGAATTTTTTCCTAGAGTCACAAAGAAAAAGGCACCAACTCTAGGTTACAAATTGATAATTAGCCTAGTTATGCCCCTGATCAGCTATTTCATACCTCCACCACTACACATGTTGCCTCGCTTCAGTGTTAAATGCCTCCTGATAGTAGTTGAGACTAGTGTCTGTTGGAGAGTTAGGATTCAGGAAAAGACACAAAAATCTCCCAAGGAACTTGCTCTCTCTTCCCAACCCACTTTGTTTATCTCTATCTCTCTCTCTCTCCCTTTCTTTTTCCATTAAGTCCTCTTTTATTCCCCTATGTGAGGATGTTAGGTCCCGATATTACTAGTGTAACCCCTTATTGTTATTAGTGCAACCCCCTTATTATATTGTTGTGCCCATATAATCCCCATACGGTTATTATTGTGCCCCATAGAAGCCCATTACTGTTATTATTGTGCCCTTACATTATTACTGTTATGTCGAATCTAACTATATTATGGCCCCTTATACTCCTATATATAGACAGGAGGTCTTGTCATTTGTATTATACAAGAATTATTGGTTTTTTTAATGTAAAGGAGGTTGCCTCCTTAAAGTGGCTTATTTCTAAGGCGTTGATCTATCTTTTCTATCTTTTTGTGAGCTGGTTTCATAACATTTCGTATCAGAGGTTTGGATTCTAGGGTTTCCATGTTCCAAATAGGTAATCGTGGAATTTCCACAATAACTTTTTTTTTTTGGTGATGTTTCAGAAGCTAAAACAAAAACCCATTTGATCCAAAATTGTTCTGAATCTCAGGTCCAAATTTCAAATCTTTTCTTGCTATATTTTCGGATATATGATCTGCGGAAGTTAGGGTTCTTGTAAGCTCCAGAGTTCCATCTCAAACAGGTCATCATGGAATTTTCTCTATAATTTGTTTTCTATGAAGGTTTAGACTCTAAAATTAAAACCCATTTGAGACGAAATTATGGTGAAGCTCGGGCCCAAATTTTAGATCTTGTTTCACTATATTTTTGTAGATAAATTCCAAGACATTTATGGTTTTTGCAGGCTCCCGAATTACATACCAAACAGGTGACCTGGGGAAAATCATCATAATGTTCTCTTTGATCATCATATTGAAATTTTGTAAGAAGCTACAAAAATAGGATGGACTGGACTTTTTGGTGTATTGTTTTTGGGTCTAAAGGTCAAAATAGTAACACATGGCACTTCGTAAAATTTTGCTCTATTGAAAACGTATATAAGAAAGTCATCTTGGGAGATTGGGCATAACTCTTTCTTGGAGAATCCACTTTCGATCAGACTAGTGGCATTGGAAAGAGGATGCACAGGGATACTGCAAGACGAAATTGCAGACCATGGAGATCCAAAATGAAGAGTTACAGTCGTTTCAAGATCGAGCTCCTAAAATCAAGAAAAGGATATATGAGGAAGTTTGATGGCAAGGATCCAATAAATTGGATACTACAGATGGAGCAATATTTTGATCTACATGAGATGCAACTGTTACAAAAGGTACATATTACATATTTATATTTAGAACCGAATCAATTTTTATGGTATAAAGGTCTTTGTTCTCGTAAACCACTTGTCACTTGGTCAATTTTTATTGAAGAAATGATAGCACATTATGAGGATACTAAGAGTAACACCTTCTTTAGCCAATTGACAAATCACAAACAAAAGGGTTCAACGTTAGAGCACTTTGAGGACTTCAAAAAATTGAGTATAAGGGTAAATGATATTCCAAAGAAGCAAATGATTGATGTCTTCATAGGGAATTTAAAGGATAATATTTAACACGAGGTTCGTCTTTAGGAACCTGATTCATTGGAGAAGGCATTCAGGTTGGAAAGAAATATTGAAAGAAGAATTATGGAAATAAGGAATCCTACCACTCACAACTATAAATATGGAAGTGTTTTTTCTCCTAGCCTTGCACAACCTACAAGGTTTTCATGATAACAATTGGAAGAAAAAGGAGAAAAAGGGCTTTGTTACATTTATGATAGCAAATACACTAAAAGTAATAAGTGTGCTGAGAAGAAATTATTTTACATAGATTGTGAAGATGAGGAAGAAAAGGATCAAGAAACATCAAAAGAAGAGGATATAAACCAGGAACCAACCCTAGATAAAGAAGAAATGAATCTGACCATATCTTGTAAAGCATTGTCAAGAATTACCACTCCTCAAACTCTCAAGATAGAAGGACATATCAAGAAGAAAAAGGTTCAAGAAGTGAAAGATCACATCGAGCATCAAGAAAATAATCCAACCATATCTTAATGCATTGGCAGGAATTACCACTCCTCAAACTCTCAAGACGGAAGGACATATGAGGAAAAAAAAGGTTCAAGTAGTGAAAGATCACATTGAGCATCAATAACAAGTTCTCCAACTTTTAAAGGATAACGCCACTTTGGTGCAGAATCGAATGAAACAACAGGTAGCTCAACATCACAGTGAAAGAAGTTTTGATGTAGGCGATTGTGTATTTTTACGGCTGCATCCATACAAGCAAATGTCCCTCAAGCAAGCTATTTATGAGAAGGAAATGTTGGCAATACTACATGCACTTAATAAATGATGACCTTACCTAATGGGAAGACACTTCATGGTAAAAACAAATCATGATAGTCTTAAATACTTTTTAGAACAAAGATTACCTTTAGAAGAATAGAAAAAATGGGTCACACATATGTTGGGTTATGACTTTGAAATCATCTACAAAAAATGGAAGCAAAATGTTGTTGCAGATGCACTCTCAAGAAATGATGAGGATGTGGAAGCATTGTTTTGTGCTATTTCTATTATCCAACCAGATTGGATAAATGAAGCAAAGGATGAATGGAAGAATGACGAAGAAGTGTGGCCACTCATTTAAAAGTTGCAGAAGATCCTATTTGAAATAATATTGCTAGAACTTGACGAGGAAGGAAAAATCATATTGGAACCTGAAGCAATCACAGAAAGAAGAAATTGATAGCTATGAAATCGATCAATTTCATAGTATCTCATCAAGTGTAAGAACTTACCCCCTAAAGATTCCACATGGGAGGATGAGAATTTTATACGGAAGCATCTTGACCTACTCAAGCATCGAGAACAACACTTTTTGAAGGAGAGAGGCATGTTAGGCCCCTATATTACTAGTGTAACCCCTTATTGTTATTAGTGCAACCCCCTTATTATATTGTTGTACCCATGTAATCCCCATACTATTATTATTGTGCCCCATAGAAGCCCATTATTGTTATTATTGTGCCCTTACATTTTTACTGTTATGTTGGCTCTGATTATATATGACCCCTTAGAGTCCTACATATAGAAAGGAGGTCTTGTAATTTGTATTATACAAGAATTATTCATTTGTGTAATGTAGAGGAGGTTTCCCCCTCGAAGAGGCTTATTTCTAAGGCATTGATCTATCTTTTCTATCTTTTTATGAGCTGGTTTCATACCAGAGTGCAAGTGTTCCCCTTCCTTTTCTTCACATCTGATCTAAATTTGAAACTACTTGAAATGCTTAGCAAGGTATTCAATTCAGTAAATATACATGTTAACATGATGTACTTGTCTTGCAGTTAAAAACAAATGAAATTTTCAGCTGTTTATGACCCATTTAAGTATAGAAGAATTATTTCCTTTTTCTGTTTAACACACTAAAACAATTTTTTTCTGCAAAATAACTCAACCTCAGATGAAAAAGAAGTTGATGAAGCAGTTCACCCCTCCTGGGCTACATCTGCTGGGTCCAAGGCTCCCAAATGGGCATGTCCTTGATTTGATTAAAAACTCAAAATGATTGTACAACTGAATTCAAGCCTTAACATGTGAAATGGACTATAAAAATGGATTCAAAACGCTCAAATAAGTCAGAAATGACTACTGGTGCTCATCCAATGGATACCTGCAACCCTATATAGCTCCCAAAATAATAGGCCCTAGTGACTCCTAGAACTTCCATGGAGCAAAAACACCTAAGAACGACCTTTGACTGCTCTTTAACCTATGCCAATGTTTTCAAAATCATCTAAATAGTAAAAAAAAAAAAAACGTCCAAAAAGGACTTTCCTAGCCAAAGTTATGGCTCATTCATTGAACTTCCTGTTTCCCATGAAAAGACTCCAGTTAGCTAAAGTTAGAGGGCCAGATAGGCTCGCCAAATATGGTGGGACCGCCAAATTTGGCGCCTCCACCATACTAACTGTGACTTCAGCGCTAACTGTTAGTTCCATTTAAATGCATGTGACCGTTTCCCAGCGATTTTGGGTTAATCTCGGAGTTTGAGCCTGAACTTCGGTTGAACGGTTAGTTAACTGTGTGATAACCCAAGTTTTCCGCGTTCTATAATGTGACCACGTAATACGGTGATCCGCCTTAACTGCCGGTTGTATTAAGCGCTTGGCCATGGTTTCTGGAGTATGGTCTTATCAGAGCGGGGGCTGGTCCCCTTAGGGACCTCCCATTCATTAAAATTCAACTAATGTTTCTCCCGCACCAATAACAAGAACTGTAGCTTTGGTGTATTGGTAGGTAACTCGTGGGTTTAAACCACAGTTCGCCCAAAATTTTGACATAGCCCAAAGTTGTTCACCCTTGGGGCCACGTGGTGGCCTCCGGGCTTGCCACGTGGCACCCTTTCATTGGCTCTCAAAAAGGAATATTTCGAGGATATTTCAGGAACATTCTATGGAAAATTCCCTATTGGCTCTCAAAAAGGAATATTTTGAGGATATTTTAGGAATATTCTATGGAATATTTTCAGAGTATTTATTTTTTTTTTGAAAAAAAATGCAAAAATTAAAGGTTATTGGGTGATTTTCTTTTTGACATAACTTCTGCATAAGGAGACCATTTTTCGAACTGTCCGTGGCGCCGGAATCAGGAGGACGAGACCTATCTAGTCGTTCAGGTTCCAACCCCATCTAAGCACTTTCAAATTTGAGCATTTTCGATACTTGGACTTGAGCTCTTGATTAACATCCCAACATGAAAATGTCCATACTTTCCTTTGTCTAATCTCATCTTTGCCATGTTCTATGTGATGGCTTTCCACTTCGTCCTTATTTGGGTGAGTATGGGCCTATTCATAGCACACAATAGGCCCATTCACTATGTTTCCCACTCTCTTTCCGACTCCAACAACGTGCTCATTTCAGTGTGGGTGTTCTCGATCCAATTAGTGTCTTAGTTCCACATGGAAAATTAAGATGATCATGAGTCCGGTTTTGTGTGTCCTAGCCATTTCCATCTATGTCCCGTTTATCCCATAGGTAATAATGATGGGTATAACGAGCTAAAGCAATAGATGAGGCAATAATCATTTTCTATTATGTTCCTAATTGAAGAATTATAAAAGCTCCAGTAAAAAATGAACCAATTTGAAGATGAAATCAATTGGATTCGACACCAATTAGTTGACATGCAACTGCAGAGGAATGCCAAAGAAAATCGAAGCACAACATGCAACGCCTTAGGAGTACTCTTAGATAAGATGTCTATTGATCCCCCATAGTTGATCTATGTCTAAATTATGCAAAAGTATTGTGTTTTGTGGAAAATTGTGTAGAGCTTACAACTGTAGTAACTTTGCATAATGTATGAACAAGATAGTATAGCATAGTAGTTTTTGAAACTCCATATATGGTCTGAATAGAAGATCTTATGCATCTGCATTGAATGTAAACGTTTCTTGGGTTTTTTACTACGTTCCGAACACATACTTAATGAAATTTCTAATCATTTTTGTAAAAAAAAAACCGTAACTAATTTCATATGACATTTTTTAAATTAATCACAAAAAAAACCTAACTACTTTAAAACCAAATCTCAACTTTTAATTTATATATTATTAATAAATTCTAAAATTTTTTAATAAATATTAATAATTAAATAAAAAATAAAAAATTCTATCCCAAATTCTATCTCATATACATTCTCAAAGATGCCAATGAGAATATAACCCTTGACCATATCTCATATACATTCTCAAAGATGCCAATGAGAATATAACCCTTGACCATACATCGAAAGCCCGCGCAGTTTGAACGACTCTCAATACCAAAATTGGATGTGAGTGATGTCAACTGACTTGTATGTAACATATTATAAATGTGTGTGAAACCTAGATCAACTAGCTTACAAACTACTACAATGATTCTATGTACATAATTGTTTTTCTTTTTTTGCTCTATGGTTATGGTTTCTCAGGCCTGATCTCGCTATATCAAGAATGGCTTCACTGATGGTTCAGTTTCATTATCTTTTAGAACATATTTGAACGACTCTCAATACCAAAATTGGATGTGAGTGATGTCAACTGACTTGTATGTAACATATTATAAATGTGTGTGAAACCTAAATCAACTAGCTTACAAACTACTACAATGATTCCATGTACATAATTGTCTTTCTTTTTTTGCTCTATGGTTATGGTTTCTCAGGCCTGATCTCGCTATATCAAGAATGGCTTCACTGATGGTTCAGTTTCATTATCTTTTAGAACATATGCTATCTCTTGGAATATATACTATCTCTTGACTAAATGTACATTTAGACTATTTTTTATTTCTTATATAATTACAATCATTCTTTTTCTGTTCTGAAAAATACAATTCTGGGAAAACTTCGTCGATAAACTCATTAAATGAATAATGAAATAGCAAACGTGGACTATGAATTAAATATCTCATTGTTATACTGGGTGATGCCGCAATGACTATGAATTAAATATAACTCATTAATGTAGTGGGTGATCCCGCAATGACGAACAATTCATATGGGTTGGAGACTGCTAAATCTTTGAATTTTTATTGCTTTTAAAGTTTTTTTATTTTAATTTAAGGTAGATAAAGATTTGTTAGTTTATTTTATTTTATTTTTTAGTTGATAGTTTAAATTGATTTTTAAGCAAATATGTTTACTATATGTTTAATCTTAATGTTGTAATGCGTTATGGAGTTTAAAAAATTAGATTTGTGTTAGGTGGCTTTTACCTACCAATTTTTTAGGGATTTAAAATTATTCCAATTCTAATTAGATAGAGAAATTAATATATATAAAATATTATTTAGCAAAATGGTCCATTTTACAATAAGACGTGTAATTCTTTTTTTCTTCTCAAATTAAATTAGATTCGT
Organism: Pinus taeda; assembly: GCA_000404065.3. Taxonomy (NCBI): domain Eukaryota; kingdom Viridiplantae; phylum Streptophyta; class Pinopsida; order Pinales; family Pinaceae; genus Pinus; species Pinus taeda. The sequence goes on along the minus strand of APFE031730522.1, from coordinate 23,983 downwards.
GCCACATGGCTTTGTACCCACTAATTTCTTAGGGATTTGAGGTTATTCCAATTCTAATAAGTTCATATTCTAATTAGATGGGGCAATTAATATAGAACAAATGAGATTTGAGATTATTCTAATTCTAATAAATTCATATTCTAATAAAATGAGAAAATTAATATATAAGCAAATTTTATTTAGTGAAATGGTATATTTTACAATAAGATGTGTAATTCTTTTTTTTCTTAAGTTAAAGTTGACCCATAACTTTTTTATACATGGTTAAACAGGTAAATGTGTATATTGGTAAGACATTCTTAGTATTGTAATAGATTTTTTTGTTATATTTACAAAACCTTCAGCTATATCGACCATATTAATATTTTTATTATGTATTGAAAAAAAAATGGGACAAAAAATTATATATATACGATTTTTCCTTAATATTTATGGAAGGTAAATTTTTTATTATATGTAGGGAAAAAAATGTGTGGAAAACTAATCACTATATATAAAAGCGATATAGTATATATATATATATATATATATATAATATATATATAATGATGAGAAATTTATAAAATTTTTAAATATGAACTGAGCAAATTTTCATGTAAGGGAATGATACTTTGAATATTTTTATTGAATTAGGAATTGATTAGATCCTCAAAATAATAAGAGTTCTAAAAAGTGTAGTGTAATTATTAATTATTAATTATTAAGCAATTTGTTTTGAAATTTAATATAGATTTGTTGGACTTATAACTTTAAACAATATGCTATACATAATGTGAGTGTTTTTCGGACTTTTTTACGGTATTGAATTCATTTATGTATTTATAAATGTATTTTAAACAATGAAAAACTACAATCTCACCAAAAATTGTGTCACTAATTTCTGATGAAAAAGACAAAATGTCTAATAGTTAATCTACGTTAATTGAAATTCTAATTACCTACCTAATTGAAATTTAGAATATAAATTTGTTACAAAGTTGGATGGCTATGAGGGCTTTTCCTTGTTGACTAATATCTTATCATGTCATTATTGAGGATGTTTTAAATTTGCAAAAATAAATTCTATATATGGTAAGTATTAGGGTAAGATGTAAAGTAAATGGGAATTTATATGTATTAGTGTTTACAAAAGGGTTATTTAATAAAAATTAGGGATATCTAATATAAATACATTATTTTTTAATCAAAAGCATGTATTGAAATGGGGTTTAGACAAAAGATTTTGCAATGGTATTTAATAATATTTAGTAAAAATAAGAGTATTTTTAATATCCTATCAACACCTATGCTATGAAACAGGTTGGCATCGTGGCCTAAGTAATTGGAGGTAAAGGCTTATATAATCTCATTTAATTAATAATTTTATTATATAGAAAAACATTTTGATTCTAATTTATTTTATCAATAAGAGTAACTCTTATGGAATAAGGAATCAAAGCTCCACATACCTATAAAAGTGAATAAGGAATCAAAGCTCCACATACCTATAAAAGTGTTAGTTCTCTTATTTGGTGAATACACTACCGTTCCTCACAAGAAAGTATGGTCTAAGTTTTTTCATTGAACAAGGATATCTTATATATAATCAAAGTTATATTGATGTACATGTTTTCCACCTCATCCATACCTTGCTGGCATAAATGTTGAGTGACTTCTCTCTACATTTGATGATATTTGTCATCACCCTCACTTTCCTCTCAACAAAAAAATATATATACAAATTCAAAATTTAATAATAATATGTTTAGTTTTAAATGTGTGTAATAATAAAAAGTGAATAATAAGCATGATAAATGTTAGTTGAATAAATTATGTTTACTTAAAATCCCATGTCCTCTTTTTTACTATTCTAGATTGGTGGTAAGGTTTGGTAGGTCTAATAACATACCCTAAGGCTTATGCAAATGCGGAGTGGTTGTCCAAAGTGGAAGTGGTGCTTCTACCAACATAATGATTCATTAATTGTAGTAAGAATATGAATGCTTGCTATTTTTGTAGGATGTATTGTGTGCATGCGTGTAATACTAAATAACTAACATTTGCACCAGACATTGCAAAGAAAATTCCGTAAGGCAATATATAACATATAACACTATGTAAAGCAATCGATAACATATAACACTATGTAAAGCAATCGATAACATATAACACTAATTAACGCTTCTTTGCCCCACCACCTCCGAGCCGGCACCCGCTGTGCTGGAAACCAACACCCGCGCAATTTCAAACGATCCCTCGCGCCAAACATTCATTTTCTCCATTCGCACAACCGGAACAGGTCCTCTCGAGAATTCATTTCTCCTGTTCACGGTGCTTTCTCACCTCGTAGGTCCGCTCGCGATGCTGAATCCCGGCAGGCTGTGCCCTAGGTGTAAGGTAAATTATACTCTGTGAACAATGACATCCACCATTTTGGCGGGCCCCCGGAAGGCCCATGCATACGAATCCCACCCCGTGCTACTATAAATTGTCTGCATTGGCAGCTCCCAGCGTCTCGCGAAACATATACATTCAAGGTCTCCATTTGGGTGCAGGTTCGAGCGACGCTGAAGGTGTTTTCCCATTGAAGGTGTTTTTTCCTTGAGCTTTACTGTGACTATGTTATCAAAAAGCCCTATTTCTTTTCAACTTGTATGGATGTCTGGGGCTTGGCATGGTTTTTTGGCTGGTTGTTTACATAGCAGCTGTGTGAAGGCAAAACACTCTTCTGCTTTATATTTGTTGTAACTTGTTTTATGGTGCATCTATAGGCTGCAATAGTCAGTGCACAAAAAATCTGGAAGCAAGTCAATTATTTACATAGCAGAAACTTGAAAAACACAGACGATGCCATAATGCCACTACACAACATATGCCCAAGAGCCAGTAAGACATGTTTCCTTTCTAATTTATGGCAAACTATACTTTAGGAACTATTGAAACTGTAGAAAACTTTGGAACGTTAATAAGGCATTCAACAGTTAAATAAGCCACCTTTGATGCAATACATGAGCTCCAGTGTTGGTTTGAAGTTTGACTTCTATTAATCCTCCAGACAAAACACCTTCGATGCTATTTATGAGCTTCCAGTGGTGGTTGGCAGTTTGACTTCTATATTATCATTCTCCAACAAATGTGAATCAGTGATTCAGACTTTGATTCCATGTTGACCGATTTCAATTCCCAAATAAAAATGTATTACAAATCCTGGTAGCCCAAATTAACTTAGGCATTGTTTACGAAGGTACCATGTGGTGATTGTGAATCCAACCTCCACTTCAATGACTTATTCCTTTGTGAGGTCCCAACATGAATCCTAGACTGTTCTCTTTTTCCAAGGTAATGGTTATCAGGGTCTAGTGACTATCAGTAATACAAAGTGTTGGAGTTGATATTATTCCCTTGAGAGGTCCCGGCATGAATCCTAGACCATTTATCTTCCTCCATGGTAATGATTATCAGACATGTGAATTGTCAACCGAACAGTAAAGTTTACAAATCACAATTGTTGACAGAATGTAATCCAATACAAAATGTGATGCAAGCCCTCGAAGTGTTTTACAAAACCAGAATTCTATACAGGGTATGATCTCCATAACTAAATCCTGATCACAACATAAATTCTGAGCTCAGTTAAGATCAGTGAAGAATCTATCAATATCTTAACTAGAAACAAATTTTGTTTTTGGTTGTGAGGATTGCCCGTGAACCAGCGAGACTCCTGTATCATTTTGCATACCATAAAAACCCTGTTTACATTGATTTTGCTGTCAGAGGAAAACATCTCATGCGTGACAGATCATTCTCAAGACTCGTACTGGTACTACAGCTAGCAGGAAGGCATGAAGTGCAGTGGATAATCCCTATATATAAAATGACCCTATATATGAGCCTTCTCGGTTTACACTACAGACAAATTTACTTTGACATAGAGGCCTAAGGAATCAGGATCTACAAAACCGAATTTTGTTAACATTGCACAAAGGTTTAAAGACCTTTTTCCTTCAAAAATAAGATTAAGGAACAATCCCTAACTCTGTTAACATTGTACACAGGTTTGAAATCATTTTAATTAAGTGCAATTTAATTATTTTGTGTTTGGATTTTTTTATTTGGGGTTATAATTTTCGGTAAGATTATGATTTTGTATTATTTAAAATATTTTTTTTGAATAGATAAATAAATTAGTACTATGAAAATTCCTTCTACTCACACCTCTGGATTATGAAGATTTAGATTATGTAGATTTTACAACTCAAACTTGTGATTCTAATTCTTTCTTATTAAATTTCAATGAATTAAACAAAAAAATATAACAAAAAAAACACCAAAACATAAAAGATTTGACTGGATTAAACTAACCCTTACCAAATGGAATATTATAAAAGCACTACAGAACTATGCTTTCAATGTTTAAATCAATGAAAACTACAGCTACTCCCGACCCACAAGATTAAACATTTCTATGAAACAAAGATATAAGAAATTGCAATAGTAAATGGTTTAATCAAACAGTCAGAAATATGGCAATGAATCAAAATCAATGAAAACTACAGCTACTCCCGAGCCACAAGATTAAAGATTTCTATGAAACAAAGATATCAGAAATTGCAATATTAAATGGTTTAATCGAATATTCAGAAATATGGCAATGAATCAAAAAAATATGTCCAAGCAAATATCAGTGGGAAAAAACCACTCAAGGTTATACATCAAATCCTTGAAGAAAATAAGTAAAATTTCATGCTGGAACACATTTTCCCTTTTAATTTTCATTCATCCAGCCCAATTTTGAACAAGAATTGAAAAATAATTAATGCAGAACATGAAAAAAATAAAAAATTTGCATGGGAGAAAACGCAACTAGATTTGCATGGGGAGAAAACACAACTACTTTTCGTCTGACATCAATATCCATTGTAAGCTATGTATAATCATGTCTCACATAACTAAATATCAGGAATCTACAAATTTTACAACTAAAAATGAAAGGTATCATGTTTACATTTTCTAAAAATATTTTATAAGGGAACAAATTACACAATCTCCCATATCTATGTAGATGGGACCTTGATATATGTAAGATCTTGACCCTGCCAAACTTGAGGGCCTGCTCATATCTAGAGGGTTTAAATCTGTCTTTTATTATGCCCAAACTGGGGTGAGAACATGTTCTGTGCTTAATATACAACAAACAATATATGATTAAGCTTAAGCCATATATAGATGAAGGCAAGTGATCAAAGTTCCAGCCCTTCCCATTTTATAGTGGGTTACTGTATCATGTTGATGCAAACTTGGAACCCCGACGTTACCCCTATTAATACAGAGTTGGGGATCCATGTTAAAATGAATTATGGTATTGTGTTAATGCTGAGTTGGGGGCCATGCTAAAATAGGTTACTGTATTATATTAAGTTGGGTGTTAGGGTTCAAAACTCATTACACATCAGATAAATATTAAAAACTCGTCCAAAAACCCAAACAAGAAGATTCAATCTGTAACATATGCAATAGCAAATTCATCCACAAATCTACAGAGGAGAATGCGACTGTGAAAACATATACCCAATCAATCTTGAACTTCTATGTCGTGGATAATGCATAATTTAGATGATATATTCCATGCTTAATTACTGTTTCCCTCTTTGTATTATAGGAATGAAATGAATTTAGAAATAGGTGATAGGATTTTTTTGTTAGAGGAATTGGGTATTGGATTGCGCTCATACTATGTAATATGTGGAGAAGATTCAGACTACTACCGTCCTGACTTTCCAGTGAAACCACATATACTACAACATACTTTATCATAAAATATTTATTTTCAACCAACCTTTAAAATTCAGAAATGAAAGAAATTAGTCATCAAGATTGTCATGAGCCGAGTAGTCCATATGCTGTTTACAAATGCATGGTCTCCTTGCATTGAATATTTACATATGACATCACTGTTGCTGTATGACCATTTCAATATACAAAGTAATAATAACAAAGATACCAAATCAATCCTGGACTTCTACATCATGGGCAATTCATAATTTGGATGACATATTCAATGCTGAATTGTTGTTTTTCTACCAGAACCTTGATCCCACGCAAGATATGAATGAAATGAATTTAGAAAAAGGTGCTAAAATCTCCTCTGGCTTTAACAATCACTATAAAGTATCTACAAGGTTTGTGGAGACTGTCATCGCTTTTCCTTCTAAGAAGGACTTGAAGAGTATGAAGGCCTTTCAGGTTCATGCAATGGAACCTCATGGCCTGCTCCTCTGATTGTTACAAATGCCAGCCCTTCGTATACTTGAGTCCATCCTCCCACCTAGGCATCATAGACAACTGTCAACATTCATACTGGTACGAGCAAAGATTATGTTGAAATTCGAGAGTTATCTCTACCATCATTGAACGTTGCCAATTTCTATTTCTCATGCCTACTAGAAATAGAACAATGGTGAGCATCATAAAAAAAGCATTACCCTACAGGAAGCCATTGCATTTTCATGCCCTTAGAGATAAGAGAAAGATGACTCACCTGCCCATTGTTATACCAAGGATGCCAGTGAGTAACCGTGCCAAGCTTAAGCGCATTTGTAGAATTTCTGGTAGAGGTTACAGGAATCACTGCATCAGTATCTCCACTGCAAACCAACAAACAACAAGATTAGTCTTTCTGAGAAGACTCATGTTAGAAGACAAAAGCAAAAATACCAACAAGAAGTTTCCTGAATGAAATGAATTTAGAAATAGGTGATAGGATTTTTTTGTTAGAGGAATTGGGTATTGGATTGCACTCATACTATGTAATATATGGAGAAGATTCAGACTACTACCGTCCTGACTTTCCAGTGAAACCACATATACTACAGCCTACTTTATCATAAAATATTTATTTTCAACCAACCTTTAAAATTCAGAAATGAAAGAACTTAGTCATCAAGATTGTCATGAGCCGAGTAGTCCATATGCTGTTTACAAATGCATGGTCTCATTGCATTGAATATTTACATATGATATCACTGTTGTTGTATGACCATTTCAATATACAAAGTAATAATGACAAAGATACGGAATCAATCCTGGACTTCTACATCATGGGCAATTCATAATTTGGATGACATATTCAATGCTGAATTGCTGTTTTTCTACCAGAACCTTGATCCCACGTAAGATATGAATGAAATGAATTTAGAAAAAGGTGCTAAAATCTCCTCTGGCTTTAACAATCACTATAAAGTATCTGCAAGGTTTTTGGAGACTGGCATCACTTTTCCTTCTAAGAAGGAATTGAAGAGTATGAAGGCCTTTTCAGGTTCATGCAATGGAACCTCATGGCCTGCTCCTTTGATTGTTACAAATGTCAGCCCTTCGTATACTTGAGTCCATCCTCCCACCTGGGCATCACAGACAACTGTCAACATTCATACTGATACGAGCAAAGATTCTATTGAAATTCGAGAGTTATCTCTACCATCATTGAATGGTACCAATTTCTATTTCTCATGCCTACTAGAAATAGAACAATGGTGAGCATCATAACAAATGCATTGCCCTACAAGCATCCATTGCATTTTCATGCCCTTAGAGATAAGAGAAAGATGACTCACCTGCCCATTGTTATACCAAGGATGCCAGCGAGTAACCATGCGAAGCTTAAGCACATTTATAGAATTTCTGGTAGAGGTTACAGGAATCACTGCATTAGTATCTCCATTGCAAACCAACAAACAACAAGATTAGTCTTTCTGAGCAGACTCATGATAGAAGACAAAAGCAAAAATACCAACAAGAAGTTTCCTGTGCCATGTTCTGATTAAAGAAATGACATGCATAGTGAGTGGTGACTTGAACATCCAAATGCGTAGTACAACTTTTATAAGCTCTCGGTAAATTGATAGCACAGATCTAGGAGAGTCTCCCCAATTTTCACCAACTGTATCACTGTATATAGGAAAGCAAACAGACCAGATTAGTGAATGAACGCTGTTACAGATAATGGAAAAGCAGCAGGACAAGATCATAGACACAATACGACTACAAACCTGCAAGTCGTCCATTCATAAGGAATTCCTGTAACATTGGCGTGAAGAGCCTTTTGTACCTCAGGTAGATTGAAGTAAATTTTGGAATATTTTTCAGTGCAAGGGTCATATCCCCCAAATAGATGCCTCCATGACTGCCAAGCAAATGAATCTGTGAGAGCGAGGATATAATGTAATAGTAGTTCTGAGAGTGTTTGCCAGTCAGATTTGAGGGCTTAAATTAAATTGCTATAAAATGCCTGTCCCGTTTCCATTCCGCCCGTGTCTCTTCCCCTTGTCATTGATCTAACGATTGAAATTTGTTTAATCGTCTAACATCTAATCGTGTGGTGCACAAAATGATAGGTAAGCAATGAGGGAAGTTGATTTCAGAGGGAAACGCCTTACGGCGTAATAAATAACATAACAAATAGTTGAATATATTGTGTTTCACATCTTTTATTAGTTTACGTAAAGTTTAAAATATCAATTTTCTCTTGTGCATGGTTGTGAAGTTTGGTTTGTAGCCAATAATCATATCACTAAACCAAATCGCCTCGTGGACATTACTCTTCAACCTTAACCATTGTGGAATATATGATCCAAATGAATGGAAAAATAAAATCTTTAAAAATGTTTAAAGTGAGATTTGAATTGGAATTCTCATTTACTCTTCCACCTTAACCATTGTGGAATATATGATCCAAATGAGTGGAAAAATAAAATCTTTAAAAATGTTTAAAGTGAGATTTGAATTGACATTCTCATTTAAAATCTGTAACGTAAAACAATGAAAAATAAAAAATTGGGTATTACGAGTGGGAATTAAATTGTCTTTAATAGATTATCTACACTAGAGTATAATTTTTTTATTAACATATAATTCCCAAAATTCCACAATCCTTATGCCAATGGAGGTATTCATAGAGATAGCAGTTATTTCAATAACATAATCATAATTCGCTAATCATACAATAGTTTTTATTTTTATATTAAATGAGGAGTTCACATGAGTAGTCCTAGTAGCATAATGGTTAGTTATCCCAATTTACCATAATCCTTATTAAATAATAGAGTTTTTAGGTCAAAATAATAATAATTTTTTAAAGTTATTTGTTTAAATATATTATAATCCTTGTGTAAATAAATATAATGCCAAAAATTTTAAAAATATAATAAGAATATAATCATTAATTTTTATTAAAATATAAAAAAATCACAAACTAATAAAATAAGAATATGAAAGGACAACGAGAAAGTGAAGAATTTTTAAAATAAACACCATTTGTTTTCATCATGATTATAATTATACTAATCTCCCCTTTTCTATTTGATTCAAACATACCATATCAAGTAACCTGATTCGTCAAGTGTAATTATGGAAATAACTAGTGATTATGCTGATGAAATTATTGGCCTTGGCATGAAAATCCAATGATAACAAAAAAATTATGTATAAATTTGATAGAATTGCAACTTCTCAAGAAATTTAATCTAAAATCATGAGACACAGTTTTACTCTACTAATCTGCAAAATGAAACTCACAATTTAGAACAACATGCAATAAGAAAACCCGAAAATACACAGTAATTTCTAAGGGAACCCAACCGGTAAAAACCCCTCAAGCCTGTTTGCATTAATCAATGAATTGAGAATCTATTACAATTGTCAGCTCCAGTTTTGAGCTCAACCTGCAAAAGAATAACTATTCTCTTGCTCAATGAATAACTATGGCCAACACTTAACAAAATATTTGCTCACCAAGGCCCCTATTTCCTTGTGAAAATCCTGAGGAAATTAGCCCCTATTCTTTAGGAATTTCCTCCATATTGATTGCACAATTCCCAAGGATTGATCACTGATTGTATGCAACACCTATACACTCCACACTAGTTTACAACTAATGTTACATTACCTTGGAATCTCCACCACAACTGAGCAATTCAAACTCCTTGCATGTGTTACCACTCATAAATGTCCTCTTGGATATAGGATATATATCCCTAAGGTAACCATTCAAACCAATACTATAAATTGAAGGCTTGCCCCTTCAATCTAGAGAGGGTTCTCTCTGGTAGTCTAATCACTAAATTATTAACTAATTGTACATTCACATAGTGGCTAGATCTTCAGTTAAGTTTTATTGATGTAGGATTTGGTTGGGCATGATGGAGATATTCTATTGGGCAAAGGAGTCAATAGGCTAGGGCTTATGGCAACTTACCAAAATATTGGCTGTTTGATCAGGATTGACAAAGGCAAGGTAGATGGCACATCCTAGATATTTTTCATCATTGTAGTTGAAAGAAGAAGATAAAAGTACAATCCACTATAGTAGGGCATATGAAACTAATCCTAAATTAGCTTTAGGAGATAGGAGTGAAAAATATTTGAATCTATGAGACAAAGCATCAAAAACAAGGATGAATTTTGTAACATTTATTCTCATTCAAATATTAGAAGACATTACATTCAAACGATATTACAAAGAAGGAAACGCTAAAACATATAGAAAATAAATACTAAGAGATACCATCATATGAATCTTTGTATCATTGATCAAAATCTAATGATCTTGGAAAATTGTAAATGAATAAAGCCTTCAACACATAGAAAACAACTCTATTTTCTTCAAAAAACCAACCTTTTTCCATATTTCTCATGTTATATATATGAAAATACAATAGAGATAAGCTCCTCAAAGTTTGGTAGAAATAATTACAAGATAAGTACATAATCTGAAAGTTTAGTTAACAAAAATAGTCATAATCCTATCATCATAACTACTCATATCTCTATCTGGCACATACCATTAGTCAAAACAGATTTCTAGAACTGTTGTGTGTATACCCTGCGAGTATCTTGGAACAAGGACAAGGTCAATACTATAGTTTAGGATCTGCAGATGTTCACTTTTTTGTAGGCTTGATATCTTGAACTGAAACTCATCTTCCCTCCTTGTAACAAACTAGTGCATGAACCTGTAAATTATGTTGAAACTGTGTTACTACCTTAGTAACTAATTTCTCCTTTCAAGGCTTTATTTTCTGATGTTGACTCACACTCCCTCATACACAAAAACCTCTCATATATTACCACAACATATTAAAAATAATTTACTGTTAAAAAAGATTAAATTGAGAAGGTCAAAATGATGAGGGACCATTAGGGTTTGTGCAAAAAAACTAGGGTTTTTGTATTTCTCTGTCCCATGAAGTGATCATTGCTCCATGGCTTCTACAGCCTGAGCAAGGATGTCTAGCTTGTTCTAGCTCCTTGTCACCCTTCTAGTAGGTTTATGTGTGATTTTGGCAGCCTTTAGGGTTTTTTCCTTCTTTATCTCTTTCTTCTTTTTGAAGTTTGCATAGTCTCCTCCTTTCTATAAATAATCATTGTTTCTTTCAGCCTAGGGTACATTTCAGCCTTGAAATTTAGTCTCAACTTGTTAGTAGGGCGAGTGTGAGGCCTTTTCCATAACCCTAGGTTTTATCTCAACTTCTTCATCATTTTTTCATATCTTCTACTTTCTTGTTTTTCTTTGTGTTGTTCTCTATTTTGCTTCCTCTTCTTCTACCATCAACTTACATTGGCTTCTAGTCCTCCTTTCATAAACTTTAACCTTTGGTGCTTTCACAGGGGTTTCATTGCATTTTTCAATAGGGATGTGACTACATTCTCCCTTGGTTTCCTGAGCTGTGGTTTGGGTAGAAAATTTGGTTTGACATCTCCTTGATCTTCTAGGTGCAGGTTTTTTAAATCACCTCTCCAAATCTACATTTTGTAACCTCTGTTTCTTAAACCACCTCTCACCCTCAGCTAGAAAACCTGTTGCTTCAACAATGGATTCCTCTCTAATAGGGAACTACAGGGTCCTGATTCTTGCAGTGTTACCATCGAAGGAATAGATGAAATCATGGCATCAATTGAGATTATGTTTGTTGAAGCACTCAAACACTGACTCCCATTCTACATTTCTGAAAAGAAATAACATCTTTGGATAGAACTTGAAATACATACCATCAGGTTCAAACCTCTTCACATATGACCATATCAACCCATATTGTGAAAGCTCTAATGTTCGAAACACCTTTCCAACCTTGAAGCACCCAAATCGAATGTTGCAAAACATTCAGAAAGCTTCCTGTACACTGAAATTAGAGTTTGATTTTAAATTGCTCTCTTGGGCTTGAAAATATAGCTATTTTTAAAATCATGGATGACAATGGTTAAGGCTTTATGAACAAACACTTGGGCACTCAAAATAATGGTGTTGGCAGCTCGAAAACTAGGTTTTCAAATTTTCCAGTGAGCGCTATGAAAATATTTTGTAGGGCCAATTGTATGTTTGTGATAGGTTAATTGCACCACAAAAAACTTATAATAATCTTAGATTTATGTGGAATGTTTTGGTTAGACATGTCCCTAGACTTAGATAGCAAATTTCACAAAAAATTTAATAGCCCCTTTATGTAACCATGACTTCAAAAATGAACTGATATATATTTCCTTGAATTGAAGGTGCAAACCTGATGCTAACAGAATGCATGAGATATTTTTGGTTGATTGATCAGTTAACTGGATGATATTTTAGTTAGACTAATGTCCCACTACACAACTAACCTCCAACTAGTTCTATTAACTGTTAGAACTAGTTTAATTGAGTACAACTGGAAATAACTTAACTGAATAACTATAAATTAGTAATCATGCATGCATAATTGAACTCCAATCTCTCCAACTTGAATTTACTAAGCTAAATGAGTGACAAGAGCCATGTCACCTCAGTTAACTACCTCCAATTTGTTGGTTGATGTGGCAATTTTGAATTTTCTCAATTTGACAAAGGCTAATCCAAATTGAGCCTTTCTTGCTGCACTTCTCAACACTCCCTCTTAGAAATAAAGGGATTATCAACCACCCCTATCCTATACCTATGGAATTCAAACTTCCCTCTTGAAAAATCCTTTATCAAGATGTCAACATCTTGTTCCTCAGTTAGAATTTATTGTAGCAACATTGTCTGCCTCTGCACACAATCCTGCAAATGATGATACCAAAGATTTATATGTTTGGATCAATAATGAAATATTGGATTCTGAGAGAGCTTAATGAAAATATGATTATCAAAATAGATCACTGTTGGATCCATCTCTTGACCAAATAGTCCCATAAGTATCTTTCTCATCTAGATCACCTCACATGTTGCTTGACTTGCAACCATGTATTAAGCTTCTATTGAGTTGAGCGCGACACACCTACGCTTCCTGTTGTACCAGGAAATTGTTGCAGACCCAACACTGAAAATTTTCCTTGATGTACTCTTTCAGACAGATGGACTCTCTGCCCAATATGCATCCGTGAAGCTATGTAGCTTTAGTCCATCTGTTCATTTGTACCACAATCCATACTAGGTAGTGCATTTGAGTTACTGTGAAACATGCTTTTCTTCCTTCCAACACAATTTTGTCGACCTAACCATAGCTTGGCTCAACTGGTTGACTTCATAGCATAGATATGGTCATGTATTCACAAGACACATTAGTGAACCCACTAGCTACCAATAAATGGTAGCATTAACCTTTTCACCTGAAGTGGCATTCTCCTTCCTCCGATTGGTTGTTAGAGGTGTCTCCATGGGATTACAACTCTCCATGTGAAATATTTGTAGTATCTTAGTGGCATACTTTCCTTGAGACACAAACACTTCCACATCTTCTTTCCATACTTCACCTCTTTCATCTCAATTTCACTTTCAAGGTCCTCCTTACAAGACTTGATCAGTTTCTCATCACTTGTCAATATTAAATCATCAACATATAAAAAAATGATAAGAAATTTACTTTCTACCAAAATGTGATAGATGTTCACATATGCTTCAATTTTGGTGAATCCCAATCCAATTATATAGCTATCAATCCTAGTGTACCAAGCTCAAGCTACTTGTTGGAGACCGTAAATGTTCGCCTGAGTCTACACAAATGAGACTCCCTATCGAATGCCTCAAAACCTTTTGGTTTCTCTATGTATGCTTCCTTCTCACTAACACCATTGAGAAATGTTTCTTTTATATCCATCTAGTGGATCTTTCACCCCATCTGCACAACTAGTGCAAGAATTGATCTAATGTGTGATTACCTTGCTATAGGAGCAAAGGTTTCCTCATAATTAATTTCCTCAAATTGAGAGAATATTTTGTCCATGAATATAGACTTATAATTCTCCATGCTTCCTTCTATTGCATGCTTAACTTTTAACATCTATTTTAAACCCACAATTGATTTTTTTTTTTTTTTTTTTTTGGGACCACTTCCCAAACACTATTCTTCATGATGGATTTGTATTCTTCCACCATTGCATCAACCCAAAATAGTTCCTCAATTACTTTCTCAAAATAGGATGGCTCAGACTATACAAGCTCAGTCATTAGAGCCATGTAGTCAGTGTCGCTATCAAGTGACCTCCTTTGCCTGCAAAAATTTGAAGGAACTCCCATATTCTCCCTCGTATCCTGCACTAGCATTTCAACTTCCCTGGTTCTTTTTCTACCTTCTATGAATGATTTTGCTTGAGTAGATGTCTCCATTATTCATCCTCTCTGCTCCATTTGTGGCTGCTCCACAACTTCCTAAGGCTCTTCCTTTGGAGCTAAAATCTCCTCTTTTGGTGGGATTTGAAGCTCCCTCTCAAGAGAGCATATCATTTCTTTCTCCTCATCAAAATTTACATCCCTTCACACCACTATCATTCTGAAGGAAGGTAAGTACACCCGGTAATTGTGTGGATTTTTGATGTAACACACAAAAACTCCCAACTCTGTTGTTGGGTCAAGTTTCTTCCTCGAATTTTTGGAGACATGGCAGTAAATAGAGGCTCCAAAATTTTTGAAATGAGACAAATTTGGATTTATCCTCGAGAAGGCCTCTTCTGGTATAATCATACCAACAATCCAATGAGGACTCTAGTTCTACAACTGGACTATTATGTTACATGCCTTTGCCTAGAATTGCAGTGGCGGCCCTTGGTTATGTAGCATAGCTCTCACATCTCTCACAATGCTTCATTCATTTCTCTCAGCTGCCCCATTCTACTGTGGGTTGTGGGGAGCTGTCAGTTCTCTTCAAATTCCTTATTTGGCACAAAATTCCTTGAAGTCATTCAAAACATAATCACCTCCATTGTCACTACTGAGAGCCTTCCCTTTCTTATTGGTCTCTTTCTCAACTAGTTCCTTGAATTATACAAACTTTTAGAATGTCTCATCCTTCTTCTGCATGAAGAAGATCCATCACTTTCTTGAGAAATCATCAATAAAAATAACATAGTATTTATGTATGGCAGTGGAGGCTATTGAGAAGTGTCCACAAACATAAGAGTGGACTCTCTCCAAGAATACATTTGCTTTGCTATCTTGATCATGGAATGTGGATTTTACATACTTCCCCAAGGTACAACCCTTGCAGACATCTTGCTGTTCAAGTGATCCTTTAGGGAGGGTAGTGGTTATTTGTTGCAAAATTTTAAGGATGCCATGGTGCATCTGATGAAGTCTTTTCTGCCAAATTTCACCAACATCTTGACTCTTCACTTTCTCTTCCTTACTGGTTAATGTAGCGCAATATTCCACATCAAGTTTGTACATGTTCTTCCACAAACCCCAATATGTTTCACCTACCCAGTAGCTAAGTGCCTCAGAAAAGCTTTCCCTTTACTGAAAATAAAATCGTAGCCATGATCTTCCAAAACAATTACAGAGATGAGGTTCTTCTTCAGGTTTGGTATAAACATGACATATTTGAGGGGAAGAGGGGATCCTGAATCCCTCTTAAAGGTTACTATACCAATCAGGGTAGCATTGTACCTTTTGTCGTCCCCAAGCTCAATATGCATCTAGTGATATTTCTCCTCCAAATCACTGAAAAATTGTTCACACCCTGTCATATGGAATGAGGCACCTGATTCCAAGTACAAAACATTCCCCATCATAGTGTTGGCCATTCATGCAATCGGGGTGAAGTCTAACTAAAATGGTGAAGCTAATAATTCACCACTTTCTCCTCCTAAGTTCTTATTGCTATACCTTTTGTGTAGACACTTTGTAGCGTAGTGCTCGAATTCTTGACAATTGAAGCATTTTAGTTTGGACAAGTCTTTCTCCTTGCCCCCTTGGCTGGAATTTGGTTTAGTTTGAGATTTCTTCCCTTTTCCCTTCTTTCACTTCCTAAACAATGAAAAATTATCTTCATCCTCACCCTTGGATGAACCTCCATCTTTGGTATTTCGACTTATTTCATCTTGGACCTAATCAAACCATAAGCATTCCCAATTAAGTAATTTTTCCCTTCCATTCATAGAGTCCTAGTAGTTGTGACAGGTTTTGGAAACCCTAGAAGATCTAGGCTCACCAAGTCATCTTCTCGAACATTCATACCAACCCTTCCAATATCATCCCAAACTTGCATAAATGTGGTGAGATAATGCAGAATAGTCATTCTTCTACATCTTAATGTTTTGAAGTTTTTCTTTCAGGGAAAAATTTCTATGGTCACTGTTATTTTCAAGTAGCTCAATTAGTTCCTTTCACATGGAAAATGGCGTCTCTTTGCAATGGATATTTGAGACAATGTGGTCTCTCACTCCTTCCAGGATTATTCTCCTCGCCTTGGCTACATCTTTCTTCCATTGGGCTAGGTTTTGGGCGCCCGTTGATCCTAGTTTTGGATATATCTCTTGACATAATCCAACAATCCATTTTCATCAAGCACTTCTTCCATGCGATCCTTCCAGACAATGAAACTTGAGTTAGCTTCAAAGGCATACTTTAATCTCAGTCCATTGAAGTCCATTCTCCCAACTTTAAGGAAATCCTGCTACATTGAAGTTGCAAATTTGAACCTCTTGAGGAACGAATTCGAAATTCTTGTTCTAATGTGAATCCAACTCCGATACCATGAATAAATTTGATAGAATTTCAACTTCTCAAGAAATTTAGTCTAAAATAACGAGATACAATTCTACTTTACTCATTTGCTAAATGAAATTCACAATTTAGAGCAACATGCATACACATGCAATAAGAAAAACCACAAATACACAATGATTTCTAGGGGAACCCAATTCGGAAAAATCCCTCAATCTTGTTTGCATTAATCAATGAATTATGAATCTATTACAATTTCCAACTCCAACTTTGAGCTCAACCTGCAAAAGAATAATTGTTCTTTTTCTCAATGAACAACTCTAGCCAACACATAGCCAAATATTTTCTCACCAAGGCTCTTATTTCCTCATGCAAATCTTGAGGAAATTAGCTCTTGTTCTTTAGGAATTTCCTACAAATTGATTGGTCAATTCCCAAGAATTGACCACTGATTGTATGCAACACTTGTACACTCAACATTAGTTTACAACTAATGTTACATTGCCTTGAAATCTCCACCACCACTGAGCATATTCCTTGCATGCATGAGCTATTTTTGGTTGATTGATCAGTTAACTTGATGATCTCTGAGTTAGACTGTTGTCCCATTGCACAAATGACGTCCAACTAATTCTATTAACTGTTAGAACTAGTTTAATTGAGTACAACTGGAAATAACTAAACTGGATTGCTATAAATTAGCAGTCACACATGCATAACTAAACTTTAAGCCCTATAACTCGAGTTTACTAAGCTAACTGAGAGACAAGAGCCATGTCACATCAATTCACTACCTCCAAGTTGTCTGTTAATGTGGAAATTTTGAATTTTCTCAATTTAACCAAGGATTAATAGATGATATTAGGTACATATAATTGAGAAGTGTGAGAAAATACTTGAATATAATTGCTATGTATTAATACTAGAAATTGTAATAAGCTTAATTGAATATATATTAGTATAGATATATCTTAACTATATATTCAGTAAGTAGAGAGGGATCAAATATTTTGAGTTGCAAACCACTTTTATGGTATATAACATGAAAAATGTTTGTAGCCTGAGAGATTTGATACACACACACACACACACACACCATGTTAACATTATCATTGTTTAAATTGCATTACTGAATTATTGAATGTATAAATGGATTTAATGCTTGGAAAATCCCTTTGGCTACTTGGATTGTGTAATCTGCATATCTTAAACTTGCAATTCAAACAAATATTTGTTGGATTTTAGACAAAACTAACAAAAAAAATATACTCAAAAAGAGGCTAAAATGTAAAATAATGAAATTATTTGAAATTCGTTAATAATAAGAGTTATTTTTTTCAATTTATTTATGTAATATATATAGAGATTATTATTTTTTAATTATATTATAATATATACATAGATGACATTAAAATCTTTTACTTAACATGGGTAGTCATATATTTTATTATAAACTACATTGTACGTAGTGATTTTTTTCTCTTATTAATATATTTTTAAATATATGTTAATATTATTTAACTCTACATATTGAAATTATTTATTTATGACCTATTGTCACGTCTCGAGGGTGCACCTCCAATTTATAATCTCCCCGAGTCCCCTGAGGTGTGAGGCACTTGCGTGGTTTCCTCTCAATGGCAAAACCAACTTGACTCTACTAACATCTGGACTATGCCTTTAGCCTATGTACCTTGTAGCGACATTGATCTTCTACTTGCAAAATTAGTATTCAATATTTCTCAGTACAATACCCTTGATAAATTTAAACTTATTCCAATTACAATTTTACTTCATTCACCAAATTTATAGTCACTCAAATTAACTTTACTTCAGCAATATTCACAACCATTCATAAACATGCATGATTCATCAATAATAGTACGCAATATGGAAAGGGAGGGGGAACTCCAATTTTTTTTTTCCTAACAATACTTCAATAATCATACTGCAATAAACAAACTTCCCTTTTACAATAATTCAACAAGGTTTGATTGGGTTGAGCTCCAAATAGATTGCTGCCACAACCCAAATACACAACTAAAAATGTCAAGTTGTAACACCCTTGTCTCACAACCCACAACCACACAAGTTTGGCCCTTCAGCCTGCAACCCAATATAGAAATACCCTACAATGTACAAGAAACACACAACAATACTTCACCCAGAAGCTCACATGAATTCTTCTGTAGCTTGCCTTAGAGAGTGAGCTTCTTCATGAGACTCAACTCTCTTTCTTCCTTCATCCTACATATTTGTCTTGTTATGTGATGTGAAATATGGTTGATGTCCAAACCCATCATTCCCTACTTATTAATGGTTTTGTCCCTTCTTGGGTCTTCAGGTTGACCTTTGTTTCCATTCAGGCTGATTATTCTATCATTCAAGCTAATCTTCATTTGAGCTGACCAAAACCTCAAATATTTCACTGCATCATCCATGCAGGTGTGCTTTCCTTTTGGTGGTCCACTCTTCATCGCAACTCGAGTGCATTGTCTCAACGAGTGTCCTCATTCATTCCATTGTGTAAGCAGTCTTATATTAGGCAAGCATCGATGTATTTATTCATGCAGGCACACTTGTCTCGAGAAGTGCCCATGCCTTTACAAGTTGTTTGGTCAGGTGCTCAATTGGGTAACTTGAATTTTTTCAGGTGTGTCTTGGTTGGGCACACCCTTGTTGTACCAACTTGGTTAGGCACCTTTGTGTGCTCACCATGTCATTTTGTCAAGTTGACTCAGGCATGCTCTTAATGCGTGCTCAAGCATTATGGCTTGTCATCCTCCTGCACTAAAAAATGGTTGTTTTCCTCAACAACACTCCCATCAACAAAACTCTTCACCAAGGCGCAATTTTCACATCAAATCTCTTCATCAACACAAAATCATCTCACTTCTCACATATCCCATTCGACCTCATGTATCACAACGTTTAAGAATCACATGTACAAGATCCCCTCGTGCAATTGACTAACTAGGTAGCTAATTCGATTGTTTATGGAAACTCTACAATAACACATGCACCCAAATTTGTGCAACCATTTCCATATCTCTCTTGTCACATAATATTTCCTCCGACTCAGCTCACCATGAAGTGCCCTTCAATGGCACCTCACACTCCAAAGGGGCCCACCATCTTGAGAAAATGACATTAAACCCATTTTCTTCATAAGCTTCAAAAAGTTGGTGGTGTGGGGAAGTTATATGATTTCCCTCTCCATGTCACATTGTCATCTTCTCCCATCTCCAAAATTAATCCTCCCATGCTTGGTATGAACCCTCCATAATTTTGTACAATATACCTCATCAAAGGTGGATAGGAACACCTACCCTCACTCTCTATAAACATCATCAAAATCAGATCAGCATTTCCCTTTATACCTATCTCCACGGTCTCCTCCTAATCCACAAATATCCCTTCATCTCGATCCTTTTCTAAGTTTGGTTCCTGCTCCAAACTCTTATTCCATCTATCCACATCCACTTCCTCAAAGTTAACCTGCTCCTCTTCTTCATCCTGCACTCTCATACTATAGCTCTTATGGTAAGAACAACCATTGGCTCCTTCATCCTTGCATGAATGAAAAATTTCCCCAGTTGTGGTATTAACACAACCTCTTTCTCAATCATAAACTCTATGCTAAGTACAGCCTCATAGTCACCCATCATAATGATACTAAAGTTGACCTTCCCTTTCCAACTTCCAATCTTCACCAATACATCCTCTCGATCCTAAGGACTTTGCTTCCTTCTGAATTCACTGCTTTGAAAGATGCACAAGATGGAACAAACTTTAGCCCTAACCTCCTTGCCACATCCTCCTTCATGAAGTCATGTTATGCTCCACATAGGCATCAATGGACTACCAGCAACATCCATCTTCACGAAATTCAACTTCCTCCTTTCTTAATCAAGTTCCAAGATAACTTCCTTTATAGTAGTCACTCCCAAAAATTGCATGACTCCAACAAACATATGAGAACCTTGTTCTCTGTTGTCCTTCTTAGCTTGCTGCAAAGTTGCAACCTTCTACCTGAGTGGACAATGCTTCACCATGTGTTCTCCACTACAAAACCAACATACAAGTTTCTTCCCCTTCGAAAATCCACTTAAATTCACTCCATCCTCCTTCAAAGACTACTCTTTCCCTTTATCTACTTTCTTTCTCCTCTCGCACTACTCCTTCCCTTTTTCCTTACCCTCGAGGTAGTTTAGAATATTTTCTGTAGCAATGATGGCTTCTTCAAGAGATTGAACCTTGTACCTCTTCACCTTAGCTTGAGCCCACAATTAGAACCCAATAATGAAGTTGAACAACCTATCCTTCTTAGCCATATCTAAAAGCTCTAACATCAAACTTGAATACTCTTGTATATACACTTGTAGGCTTCTTGTTTTCTTGATAGGATTCACCCTTTCTCTTGCACTACAAGTGTCATCTTGTAGTCCAAATGAGCTATCATTGCTTCCTTCATCTTCTCCCATGTGGTGATGTCCTCTATCATGTTACCCAAAGAAAACTACTTTGCAATTCTTCTCCACCACATCTTCACATCCTTTATCAAGAATGGTACAACAATCCTTATCTTCACTTCTTCAGAAGTCACCCCTAATTGGTCCATGTACTGCTCCATATCTCAAACAAAGTTTCCCAATATCTTCATGTTCCTCACACCATCATATGATTTTGGTCCCTTCGCTTTCACATGGATAAAATTGTTGAACGAGCCTTGCCAAACATCCTTCTTCCAAATTGCTAACTCATCCATTATAGTAGTGGAGAGGATTTCCACCAATTCCTCCAACTTACTAGATATTTCCTATGAATCTTCTTCGGCTTGGTCCTACTTTACCACATCAATAATTTGTTCACATTCTTCAAACCCCTTAGTGTAGACCCCACTCACGATCTTGAACTTCTCTCATATTCGACAATAATCTTTGGTAAGCATACAAAACAATCTCTATCAAAGAGTAAACCTGTCATTCCAAGTCATTCCAAGTCATCCAACTTCTTTTCCAACATGTCTTGCTAAGCAACCTCCATATCTACCTCAACAAATTCAGTCGTTGTATCCTTTGATTCTAACTCTCACAAAGTGGCAATTATCAAGAGCCTATAGTTGTCTATTAATTCACCAAAAACAACTTTGGTACCAACTATCATGCCCCCAAGGCGCACCTCCAATCTATAATCTTCCTGAGTCCGTTGAGGTGTGTGGCACTAACATGGTTTCCTCTTAATGGAGAAACCAAATTGAATCTACTAACAACAAGACTATGCCTCTAACCTATGTACCTTGTAATGACACCAATCTCTTACTTGTGAAATTACTATTTAATATATCTTAATACAATAGCCCTTTAATATTTAAACTTATTTCCAATTGCAATTTTACTTCATTCACCAAATTTATAGCACACAACGATTCATAAAAATGAATGATCATCAACAATATTACATAATATGGAATAAATGTGAATGATTTGGAGATGCGGGTTTGATAACTTGTTATGCTTACAAGAACCTCCCACTAAGTTAAACAAATAAATGATCTAGCTTATATATGACATTTGTAGAATTAGATACTTGAAACAGGTGTATGTCGTTTGTTTTTAACTGTTTAAGTGCTTTAAGTCCATTTGTTTTTGCTGATATTAAACACATATAACAACCATATAATTTAGCAAATAAACATCAACATATAACAACAAATTTAATCTAGGAGTTCACCTGAATATCGTGGGCTACGTCTCTTTGAGATTTTGTCATTTTGACTTGGATCTTTGGGATTATGGTAAAATTTATTTTACAAGTTCCACACTTAACTCCAAAGGTTACTAAACTGAACCAATGGGCTTCAAATACCATCTATATCCTTGTCATGGCTGTCATCGCTCTGCAAACAAATCTAAGCTCCCTTAGACTTGATTCCTTCAATTAGTGTTCTGAGCTACCCTGAGCTTCTTGATGGCACTAACTCCTTCAGAATTCTTTAACTGTCACTGAAACCTCTTCTACTATCTCCAACACATATCATACACCAATAATAGACTGATCATATGCTCAAAATGAGCACTGCATGCCCAAACTAGGCCTTCCTCCACAATTGGCACTAGGTTGCCTAAAACTTTCCTGTAGCATCTTGACCTTTATAAGTCTCCAAATACTTATGAAAATCCCTGGAATGGATTCAAAAGGCTCAATACAATCATGAATGACTATTGGTTTGCTGAAAACGGGTACTAGTAGCTCCTATAGCTGCCTCCAACCCCTGGTGGCCATGAGTTCCAAAATCCCCCTAGATGAAAATCTCTATGAAGAAGACTTCTTCAACTTCTCTAGACTATTCCATTGGCTTTAGAAGGCTCCAATTAGCCTATCTAGCCTCTTGTTTCACTCTCTCTGGTCGAAAATTGCTCCTGGAGTGCATTTAGTCCATATCCCCTAAGGATACTCTACCAATTTTGGTGAACTACACTTAACTCTAGTGAAATTTAGCATAACCCCTAAGTTTAGTTGCTTTGCCAGGCTGACTGTTGGAGGTAACCATTATCGTAATTGTTGGGCACGCATATGTGGCAGTATAAACCCCCATGGTTAGGGAGAATCTTGCGTATATTTGGCGGTCGGGTAACATGCAACCACATGTGACTGTGTTTCAAGCAAATGAGAGATCCGTTGGATTTGAGAATAGATCGACAGATAAGATCGATGAAAGAGGAATGGCAGAGATCAAAACCACGTGTTAGGAGGACAGAGCGGTCTTGAAAAGAGGGTAAGAAATATCTTGCGCACCATAAAGGTTGTAAATGGTATGTCTAAAAATTCACACGATTAACCTTAGCGGGTGACATGTAGCATGGGAAAACCACTTTTATCGTGCACTATCAACTTGATATCAGTCGTGCAAGATTTCACGTGAGATTGCGAAACAATAGTTCGATTGGATGGGTCACATCGATGGTAGAGATTGTTCGGGTTAGTTGGTGATCCAGGTGGATGTTGGTGGCCACCCACCTATCCCATTTGGACCCCCACAATTGTCTCTTTCAGCATTTT
>APFE031730512.1:116416-131877 GCA_000404065.3 Pinus taeda | reverse complement strand
TATATTATTATTTTTATTATTTATTATTTATTATTAAAGAGAGGGATATTACAATAAGGAGTTGGGAGTTGAGCTTGTTGAACCTTTACAATACCGTCCCACTAACACCGAGGAACTACCATGGCAGAAGGAAAGAAAGATGAGGGAGAAGGAACTACTATCAAATTGTTGCTCGAAGAATCCCTCTAGTAGAAATGGAATGAGATGATGGATAACTTTGCCCAGATCCTTTGGTGGATGCCACTGATGACACATCTTCATCCAACAGTCACTTTGGAGGCACTGCTCCCTTCAAGGTACAAGTGAACTTTGATATCCCTATATTCGAAGGTCAAATAGATGTAGATGTTGTGGATAAATGGTTGAATATGTTGGAAGGTTTTTTTTCGGTCCATAGTTTATCCAATAAGAAAAATATTACTTTTTCATTGCTTAAGGTCGCCCCCCATGTCAAGGATGAGTAGGAATATTACTGTAAGAAAAGGGTAGAGGAACTCTCTCTATTTACAGCGCTCCATATTAAAACGTTTTTCGAGATTCTGTCAAAGAACAATATTACCTCGCAAGGAGCTATGAGGACAAGTACATACAACATACCACACTATGATAGTAAAGTAGCCAAGATGTGCATGAGTTTACAATTATTTTTCACACTTTACGCATAAAGTTGGGTATCAAATAATTTGAGCGACATCTGGTGCTCAAGTACCACGACTATCTTCACAAATACATTTAGGAAGGAACGGAGTTCTTGGACATCTCCTTGCTTGGCGCAACATACTGATATGATGCCAAGATTAAACACAAATTTAGATAAAAGAAGCGTGACTTTGGAAGCTATGAATTAGAATCAGGGCAAGAGCACCTCCAAACTATGGAACAAAGTATAGAGCCAAGATGGAGTGACAACTCATCGAAGCCGTAAGTAAAGAATGGCACCACGAAGATGAAGGATACATGAAAGTGGTGTGAATTCCACAAGAGCCGTGACAACACAAATGAGTGTTGCGCCAAGCAGTCATTGGTCGTCGAGATGAAATCTTTAGAGTCTGATGCATGTTTTGGATTTGAGCCAGAACCCAACAAGGGGAAATAAATTATTAACGCAGAAGCCATTGCTACCATTGCCACCACCAAAGTGCAGAAGACTGGGCCCAAAGATCCAGAGGAGGGGGAGTGTCTCTTCCACTCACAGATGTGGGTGAAGGGTTCTCTGCTACAATTCATTGTCCACAGCTAGAACCAAAAGAACCTCATTTCATCAGAGGTCGTGAAGTTGTTGAGCTTACCAACTACACCACCATCCGCAGTCGTACACCATCGGGTGGCTCCACTAAGGATGAGATCTCTGTGTCAGCCAGGAGTGTCGCCTTGCCTATAACTTCAAGCCCTTCACAGATGAGGTATTGTATGATGTTTCTACTCTTGAAGTTTGTGATGTTTTGTTAGAGAAACCATACTTGTGGACGTGTCATGTTGTGTATGATTCTAGGATTCGTACTATTATTATTACTTTGGGAAATAAGTTATATAGGATATTGGAGGTAGCCACGCCTATTGCCATCTCTTTGATATTTGCTAAGAAATGTAGTAAGATCATCTCTTAGAATATGAAATTTGATTTCTTTTCTATCCATTCTCAAAGTAAGGGGAAGATAATGACCACATCCATGGCCCCCCGGAAGGGTTCCACCACGCAGGAGAAGTAGGTGGATAAGGTTGTGGAAGAACACAAGGGCATCTTCTCCTTACCCATAAGGGTACTTTTACACTGTCAGATCAAGAATTTGATCGATCTAACTCCCAGAGTGCCTCTACCCAATGGGATGATATACCATTGCTCAATTTTGGCAAATGAAGAAATCAAGTAGTACATCCAAGAGCTACTGCAAAAAGGGCACATTTGGCCAAGTTCCTCACCTTATGGGAGCCCAATTGTACTTATACAAAAGAAATATGGAACATGGAGGCTCTGCATTGATTATCAGGCATTAAATAAAATCACTGTCAGGAATATATATTCAATCCCATAGATTGATGATCTTCTTGGCCAGCTCAAGGGGTCCAAGTATTTCAAAAATCTCAATTTGAAGTCTGGCTATCACATGGTGCTAATAGAACCCATGAATGTATGGAAGACCACCTTCAAATCTAAAGAGGGCCTTTTCGAGTGGTTGGGCATGCCATTCAGGTTGACAAATTCCCTTGTAACTTTTATGAGGCTAATGGATGACATCTTATGGCCCTTCACAAACTCATTCATGGTTGTATATCTGAAAGACATCCTCATCTTCAACAAGAGTTGGGAAGAATACTTTCGACACATTCGTTAGGCCCTTCAAACCCTGTCGCGGCACAAACTATGTGCCAACTTTGAGAAATGTACCTTTGGCATGAGCCAGGTCCAATATCCAAGCTACACCATTGATGAGAAAGGCATTCATGTGGATCCGGATAAGATCCAAGTCATTCAAGATTGGCTAGCCTTGACTAATCCATTGTGGCCACAAGCACCACCCTATCAAAAACTACCTTGGTAGAAATTTTGAATGGGTCCCCTAAAAGTTGATCTTTCACCTCTCCGAATGATCTTTTTTATCCCAGAGACTTTAACTCGTTGCCAAGTCAAACTTTCAATTCCTAATGGTTGAGCCCTCCTCTTTAAATATCTGTCGCATGATTCATCTCTAGCCTTTCCTAACCCTCCATTCATTTCCTCCACCGGGACCTTTCCAACCCCCAAAAACCTCCTATCGCACCTTATTCCCATTGTAACCCTTTACAAAGGAAACACTTCACAAACATGCATAAATCACCCTTTTTTGGCCTATCACAATCAACATTGCGCACTGCTCTTTTCCAGACCCGATGGCATTATCAACCCAAATACATATATTTAGGGTCTGGAGCCATATCGCACATTGTTATCAGTGAGGTTTGGGGCTTTTATATATAAGGCATGCCACTATACTCCAAACCTAATGGTGTTATTAACCATGTTTCATATACATTTTGGGTTCGGAGCCCATACATAAGGCCAATGCAATAACTGAACCCGACGACTTTATTAAGCATAATACATATATACTTCAGGTTCGGAACAGATACATATGGCTGAAGCGATAATCAGACCCAATAGGACTATCAAGCATAATACATATGTATGTTTCAGGTCCGCTTCCCCATCGCATATCACAATCGGCAGGGTCCGGGGTTTTTATATAAGACACACCACTACCACCCGGACTCGGCGATAATTATAGGCCAGGATGCATATTATTTCAAGTCCGACCTTATGGCCAGACGTGGGTATTCCCGTATATTCTTGTGTTTTTCAAAAAAAACATTGAAGTCGGGGTTTTTCAAAGGGAAGGCCAAAATTTCAGACCCGAAATGATTATTAACCGCAACCATATGTATTTCGGGTCCGCCTCCCTAATCGCTTATCGCAATCGGCAAAGTTCATTTCTTATATGTAAAGAGATTTGCGATATGGCAGACCCGCCAATAGTTATAGGCTCAGGTATATAAGATTTGAAGTCATGCCTTACGGCCCGGACACGGGTTTTCCCGTGTTTTCCTGTGCATTCGATAAAATGTTGTGGTTCCGAATTTTAAAAGAAAATCGTGTAAATTGAATGGTTTTCCTATTGAAGCATTGTCAATGGATTCTTGAATAATAATGAATGTTGTGGCCAATGGGAATAGAGGTTATAACATGTCCAATGGCCTGATAATCATGGTTGCTTTGCATTGTGAGATTAATAGAAATGGTGGTTGAATGCAATGGTTGTTTAGAAGCATGTTTGGCATATTTTAATAATCATAGCTAATACGAATTTTCTTTGCAGGCGAGGAGTGAAAAAACAAATAAGTGGATCTAGAGAACTCATATATGCGGGCGTGTTTTGTTGAAAAGCCGACCTTTGGCATTCTCAGTTGGTTTCCACACGTTTCCTGTATATTCTAACAAAGAGGTTGTCCTAAGTTTTATCATGAAGAGATGACACATTGTCATCCTCTTCTAATCAATATCTATTCATTCCCCCGGGAAACGAAGTGCTCTAGTAGATATGTCTGCTACGTGTCTGCGGTTACACCAACCGTTCTATGTCTGTATACTCTGATTTGTGTATTGAATAGGGGGAGATGAAAGGTTAAAGGAAGACCGATGGTCATTTCCAGAGAGGCATAAGTATTACCTCCGCATAGGAATTGAGGGCTTTTTGGTTTTGGAGAAAAACAACTTTGATTTATTGTGAATAAAGAACATTGTTTGGTTCAAGAAGGAGACTGTTGTTTCAGATTGTTTTTCCTCTTCTCTTATATGTTTTGAATCAGAATGTTGTTGCTAGCATAAATGCAAATGTATATTTGTTTTGTGCATATCGATAACTTACAGTTCATGGTTATGCCTGGTTATTCGAATATGATTCAATATCATGGTTAAATCATGAAAGGTTGATGATTTGAAACTATGTTAAACATCAATGCAAGTGTTATTTCTATG
This sequence comes from Pinus taeda, assembly GCA_000404065.3. Taxonomy (NCBI): domain Eukaryota; kingdom Viridiplantae; phylum Streptophyta; class Pinopsida; order Pinales; family Pinaceae; genus Pinus; species Pinus taeda. The sequence goes on along the minus strand of APFE031730512.1, from coordinate 127,367 downwards.
GAAAGGAATGTGTATTCTTGTATAAGTAATGAGATTACAATTAAGATTTAATACAATCTTGTTCTTATGTGAACCATTAATTGATTCATTTGAACTTGGAATTTTATATGATGTTTAAACTCCTTTTGTTATGCTCCTGCAGGATAGATTAAGACAATTAGGACTAGCTTAAGTAGTTTAGATAGGATTCGATACATTTGATGCATATAGGTTAGTTGTTTCCTTTTGTTGATTCAATTGAAGTCTTCCTCCCAGAAGCAATCTTTCAACACATTTAACAGTTTACGAGATCCTTTAAAACTTGTTGGAGCTAGCCATCCCAAACGAAAGCAAATCTAATTGGGGTCTGTGATTGGGTTAGTTCCCCTTGTTGGTACAGTGAAAATTTGTTGTGTCAACAAATTGGCGCTAGAAGGAGGGCTTGAACCATTGTCCACAGCTTTTCAGGATTTCATCTATAAATTCCTGGCATGGATTCAAAATGGTTAATGTATGGATCGTAGAGGTCAAAAAGATCATTCCACCCATTTGAAGAACCTCACTTCGAGGAAACAGAGACCCTTCTAAGTCTTGTTTCTGGGTCACCCAAGGAAGAGAGACTGTGGGAGTACCCTGTCACTCAGGAACAACCATTCAGAAGACTTACTTAGGCTTACGCTCGTTCCATATCATAGCTCCCTATTTTTCAGTCTTTTAACTCCGACAGCAAAAAGAAAGCCAAGGGTCTATCACATAAACAAAGAGACATCTGTAGCCCCTTCTCTTGAAGATATAGTGCTTGATTCTTTGCAAAGTATCGACTCTCCTTGGGAAGAAATTCCTGAGGATTCCCCTTCTAAAGGAAATCCCTGGCCTAATTTGGAAAATCCTAACGAAGAAACCGTCAACCAGAACCTCCATATCCATAACATGGCTAACGTTCCTCCTCCAGGTGGGAATCAATCTCTACTTCCCCTTCCAAGTGGGAATCAACCTCCACCACCTCCTCCGAGTGGGAATCAACCCCCACCTCCTCCAAGAGCACTCCCTCCTTGGTTTACACAGGATGTTGTAGCGGTACCTGGACAATAGCATGCCTTACCCAAGAACGCAGAAAGAGTACTACCTAAATTCGACCCTGAGCGGGGAGACACTGCTGATAACCATATTCACTCTTTCTTCCTAGTCGTGCGCATGTTGGGGGTAGTCGATGAGGCTGTGGTATGTCACTTGTTCCCTTTTACTCTGATTGGTTCAGCTTCCACATGGTACTTTAGCTTGAGAATAGGATCTATTACCTCATCGGGTGCTTTTCAGCAGGCCTTCTTAGACAAGTTTGGTGATGAAAAAACACCTGTGCCTTAGTTTTAGAGCTATCCTGTTTGAAAATGGACACCAAAGAAAGGGTCAAGGATTTTAACATCCGGTTCAATACTTTGTTCAATAGAATCCTAGCTACCGCTAGACCTAATGATGAGGTGCTCATGGAATTCTACATCTCTGCTCTCCCTATCCCTACTGCGATGTGGATCAAGAGAAGTAATGCACAAACCTTACAAGGTGCTATTGATGAAGAAATAAAAGTCGAGAATGAAATGATTAGTCTCATAACATGTCATCCTACGACTGAAGGAAAGAACGCCTCTTAGTCATCCAAGAAGAATAGTGGGAATGATAACAAAGTGGCTAAGGGCAAAGAAAGGAACACCACAGATGCGTAAGGTTTGCATCGGATCATTAAGAAATTGATAAACACAATCATCAATATGAAAAGGAATTCTGTAGAGAGTGGAGGAGAGTATAACAATAGAAAACCCTTCAAACCTTTCTATCATAAGAAGATAGAAGGTAGTCATGGTCAACTTGCATTGCCTGCTCCACCCAATGAAGGGAACCTAAATATGGAAGAGATTTCTCTTATCGGATCACTCCTTAACAGAGAAGAACCTATAGTGGAGCTTGAGCCAGAACAAGAAAATGAGGAAGAATATCAAGTAGAAGAGCCCTTGGACCAAGAATCTCAAATCAATGTACTGCGGGATTTCTATACAAATGAGAATGATGATGACGAAGGAGATAGTGTGGCAGCAATCCACACTAATGAAATCCACACACGAAGTAAGGGGCCACTTGCAGGTGTGATGAAGCCTGTAGACCAGACAAAGAAAGATGTTCACCTTTTGAAGGCATCCGCTCCTAAAGTTCCTGTTGAGAAGGGTAGGCCTAGTGGTTAGTCCAAGAATACCCTAGTTGCAAACCATCCAAAGAAAGATAATACATTTCCCACTGCAATGAAGGTGGCTCAAAATGGTAAACTCCCACCTAAAAACAACAAAATTGGTAACGCAGTAAAGAGATCTACTCCTAAAAGCTATGAATGAGTAGAAATGAAAAATTCCCACCATCCCAAGAAACCAAACCAAGAATTCAGTGTCTAGACCTGTCAACACCTCCATTACAGCCCAGATGCCATCCGCTATGGAAGCCACTCTATCCAAAATGAATCAAACCCCCCAAGATGTCAGTGCAGCCATGATAAGGAGAAAATCAAAATCCATGACCCCACCTTCCCTTATCACATTTGAAATCCTCAACATGAACATACACAATTGCTTGGTAGATTCTGGTGCCTCGTCCACTGTGATGCCTTATGCTGTTGCTAAAAGACTACATGTGATACCCAAGAAAATTGGGACTCGAATTATGCAATTGGATAGGACAAATGTGAAAGTAATTGGAGAATTGAAAGATGTGTTGATTCAGATGGTTGCTAAACCATAATACACACAAGTCATTGACATAGTGGTAGTTGATATACCCGAGGCTTATGGAATGCTACTTAGTAGGGACTGGCCAGCAAAACTGAATAGATATTTCTCAACTGATTGGTCCCATCTCTTGCTGCCTCAGAAGGGAAAAGGTGATATGTGAGAGTTGATCGAGAAAGATACATGAAGTATGTGATAACGAAATTAAACGGCCCCAATGAACCTGTAACGTTTACCTACTCTATCCTTGAGAATTATAGTTTCAATGTTTATGCCATGGAAACATGTTTTGGAGAATTCCATGCAAAAACAATTGAAGAAATTGCAACAAACACTCAGTTGGAAGCTCTCCCCTGTAGTCCAACTCATGAACCACCTTGTAAAATAGTAGATGATAGAACTAATTTCGTAGGAAGCAATTCAATTAATGTAACACTAGACTCTACATTTTGGACACTCTATTTTGATGGCTCTAACTGCCTTGAAGGTGCAGGTGCTGGGAGCATTCTCATTGACTGGCAAGGGAACCAACATTTGATGGCCAGCTAGTTGGAGTTCATGTGCACCAACAACACGACAGAATATGAAGGCTTACTTTAGGGCCTGAAGAAAGCCATTGATATGAAGGTGAAAAATCTTAAAGTTTTTGGTGACTCAGAGATAATCATGGATCAGGTAAGGAAAAGGATACATTTCAATTCGCCACACCTGGTAAGGTAGCAGCATGAGGTATGGAGCTTAATTGACAATTTTGATTCTTTTAATATCACATACATACATCGAGGGAAAAACCAAGTTGCCGATCTGATGGCTAGTATGGTTGCTAAACTTTTTCCTGATTTTAGATTGAAGAAGAATAAATGTTATGTTGAATTGATTTTCAGACCATCCATGTCTGATAACATCTCAAATTGGCAGGTGTTCTAAGATGACGAGTAAATCCTTGATATTTTGCACTGTGAGAAGACATTCAAGAATGCAGTCATTGATGAAAAGGAGAATGACAGGCTTATGAACGAGAGAGAAGATGAGGAAAAGGATCAGCTCAATGTGATTCCCAAGTCAGTTGTTAAGATGGAGCACTTGTATGACTCGCATGATAAATTCAAGAAGTTGACTAATTGCAAAACACATAGCTCATCCATGAAGTATGAATCGGTCAACCTGGAAACTAAAGAAGACCTAAAAAATGTCATTCTGGGCTTGGGGTGTTCTCCACAAGAAAAGGATGCATTTGTCAAGCTATTTAAAGAATACAAAGACATCGTTGCATGGACATATGGAGACCTAAAAACCTTGGATACCAGCGTTGTGCAACATGTAATTCCTTTGGAAAAGGAGGCTAGGCCCTACAGTGTATTTTATTAAAAAATTTTGGGAGTGAAAATGAAACATATGCAGTTTATCCATAAATATCATTATATCATTAAAGCTATGGGATATATCCTCAATGCTATGCTATGGTGTGCTTAGACTTATTCTAAATTTTATTTTAATTGTTTTTATAAATAATACAAATTAAATAATTGATAAATATTATATATTTACAATAAAAATCAAAATATAACATCTATTTGTAATAAAAATCAAAAAATATTTTACATAATACATCTCACATTCCTAATCGTAATTTTATTTTAAATTATCATTACTATTAATTATAAAAATAATTAATATATATGATTTAAATATATATACATATTATTTTTTACCCGGATGCGGGTGAACACCGAGACAATTAATGGTGACCCGATGGAACGACGGCATTCAGACCTGCCAGACGGTGGATAGCGCACCATTCCAAACTCACTTGAAGCGAATGCAGGCCCACCTGCATGCAACATTAAATGGCCACTCAGGTCGAGATTCAGATGCAATTGGACATAACATGCAGCCTTTCAACCCCTATGTCTATCCTCCTTCCCTCAGCATCTGCCCGCCTTAGGCTAGAAATCCCTACAACAAAATTGTTACCAGGAGCCGTTGTTGGCTTCTTTGCTATATTGATCTTGGAAATGGGCATCATTACTCCCATTCCAGACATTTCCCTTTGAATCCTACCCAGTCGCCCTCTGTTCACAACTTGTTCTCCTTCTCGGCCTTCTGTCCTGCTGAATTCCACTCTAACCACATTGATGTGGTCCGTCACCAAATGAGGAGCCACAAAGGAGGCACCTGTGGTGGCAGCACTTGCCCACAAGAAGCGCAGAGCTCTATACTTGCCTCACCACCTCCTCCCCATGAGAATTCTACCCCTCCCATCTCGCCTCATAGACACTATCCTCAAACGTGCAGTGGTCGGGGTCATGTGCAGGCTTCAATGGCCGGGCACAGAGATTTCTGGCTCCATATAACAAATTTTTCTTTGCATCCTAGTTTTGTCCCTCACTCGACTCAATTAAGGTTCCCGAGTAGCCTAAACAGGCCCATCATAACTACCAGTGTCACCATTGTTTCTCTAAAGAAAATGAGCAGCACAGTGCTCAGGTGAGAAACTCTAAAGCGCAACTTCAGGAGGAGCGAAGTCATGGCATTGGTCATGGTTCTGGGAAGTTCCCAAAGGAAGAAGGCAGGGGAATTAGGCATGGCAGACTGCATGCAGAAGAAGAACACGATGTCAACATTCAACAACCAGGTGGCAGCTCAGACGGAGCTTCTATTACAATGGCGATAGTTGGAAGTTTGAGCGGCACCTTGCCTGCGAGGGAGCCTCCAGGTGGCGTAGCAGAAGGCTACGTGGCAGAGGAGGACGAAGATTTGGATCGGTACGCCTGCCCCATTTTCGAGGAGACACCTGACCAAGATGATCCCAAGTGAAGCCATGTGGCATCTGTTGCCACCCACGCGCCAACTCAGATTTATGCTGCTGACGGGTTTGGTCCAGTTACTTGTTTTTTGTTGTTTTTCTAAACGATAGGTGGGTCTGTCATATTTCCAGTTGCATCAGGTGGTGCTGTGTCAAAAATTCTTCTAGTTTTTGCTTTAAAGGTTGGGTCCAGGTCATATGTATGGTTTTCCTCTGGTGTTGGATTCAGGATATATGTATGGTTTTTGCTATGTCGAACTGGTTTCCCCAATATGAGGCAGTTTAGATACTCATGATGAACTTCGGTGACAATGGTTGAGGCTGGGGCCTCTTTGTATTTTTATTTTTGTTTCTTTTAATAGAATTAGCCTTACACAGAAAAAATAAAATAAAATAAAATAAAATAAATATAATAATAAATAAATATATATATATATATATATATATATATATATATATAATATATATATATATAATATATATATATCTTATATATATACATATTTTTTTAATAATTATTTAAAAAAAATATGAAGCAAGATTCTTAACCATTGAAATTCACTCCTACTTTACTATGAATATTCTTAACCTGTAAATAAACTTTGTTACCATACCATGGGATATCAATACCACATACCTTAAAAACCATAATTCATTCCATATTACACTTTTTAATTAATTAATTTAATTAAAAGGAGAAAAATGACATAACTATTCTAGAATAAATTTCAACTTTGATGTGTCACTACTACCAACAAAAATATTCTCTACAATGCACCTAATAATTCCATGGGCCAATACCATCGCTTATCAATACCACATGCCCGAAAAATCATAACTCATTTCATATCACACTTTAGATACTCTTATCATATTTTTTTAATTAACTAACTTAATTAAAAGAACAAAAAGGACATAACTATTCTAGAATAAATTTCAGCTTTGATGTGTGACTACTACCAACAAAAATATTTTCTACCATCCACCTAACAATAATTGATAATTAAATTAAAATTCTCAATGCCTTATTTTAAAATATATATCTTTGCTAAGGTTGTTACCCATTCATTCCATCTTTGTTAACATAATTACGCATTCATTCTAGTTTTTAAAAATATTCATTCCATCTTTGTTAACATAATTACCCATTCATTCTAGTTTTAAAAAATAACTATTAAAATGATCACCATGTTAAAAAAAAAAAATCATTATTAAAATAACTATCAAATTACATATACACACCCAAAAAAATTTAGTTTTATAATGTTTATTTTGTAAAATAAGTTTTAGTTTTGATTTTTAGTTTGTTAGTCATTTGATTTATGATAATTGTTATATTGATAATATCATTACTACATTAAATAACATTAATAACATTATTAATTTCACTTATATTTTTATAAACAATATATTATAAGTATTATATTGTCGCTATATAAATAAACAAAAAAATTTATCATCAAATTAAACATACACATAATTTTTTTTTATAAATTTTAGTTTATAAAATATTTTTAAAATTTTGAGTTTGATTAAAATAACCATCAAATTAGACATACACACAAAAACAAATGTTTTAGAAGCTTATGATGCCAATATTACCATGGTCAAATAACAATTAGAATGGGGAATTTTAGAATTGTGAAGAACCAATTGTGCCACTTATCATTGACTTTTTAAATGATATTCTCATGAACAAGGATTATGATGTCAATATCATCATGATCAAACAACATTTAGAATGAGGAATTTCATAAGTGGTGAGAAAGATTTAGATGACATCATCACATGGTAAGAGCAATACAATTTTACTCCAAGCAATATACACTCCTTTCTACAAAGTGAAATATATTGGTTTTCCACAACATTTATTATACCAAATTTATGAAATGCATTTGAAGACATTGAGTCACTATGGAAAGAGAATGATGGGCACCTAGTTGAGGCTATGCAAATGATTGAGTTAGATAAAATACAATGGTTCAAATAGACAACAAATAATACCATTATTTTATAGTTTGGACATTTTATGAGTGAAATAAGGATAAAAAGAAACCAAAAACTAAATTAACAACATCATGTAACAAATGACGAGGGAGTTTATTAATGTAAAGAAACAAGTAACTAAATTAAGGTGATACGAGATTACTTTGTTATGAAATGTTTGATTTAAATCACTTACTTATAAAGGTTCCTGGATCTTAATTAAGAACATTTTCATAAATCATTCACTTTGAACTTTACCTTCAATTTGAACAAAATTGCATAAAATTTTGACTTCTTTTTTCTATTCTATTGTTTCTTATGTCATTGCCTTACGGTGTTTTGTTTGCAACATGTGCTGCAAATGTTAGTTTAAAAAATGTTAAATGAATAGGAGTTAAATTTTTGTGGCATGTGGTATTAGTAAACCATGGTATTGGTCACGGTGTGGTAAACCTATTTACAAATTAAAAATCTCTATAGTAAAGTAAGATGAATGTGTATAATTAAAAATCTTTCTAACTTATCTTTTCAAATAACTCATATATTAAATTTTTTAATTAATAAAAAAAAAATAATAGGTAAAGTATATCATAAAATAAGTAGTATTATGTTTATCAACATTTACTGATTTTTTTTATTTAAATGAATTTGTTAGTGAATTCATTTTTTTAATTATATAATTACAAATTAATTATTTCATTTCATGTTATATTTTAATATATTTATTATTTTCCGTCCAATAATGTAGAACATCTTAAAATATCCGGAAACTTCGAGGGGAGAACGTTTCATGTTTTTAAATGTTCAGTTATTTGGATCTTCTTACTTAATAAGGACACCAAAACTTGCAGCTACTCGCCTTCTCTAACCAAATCTCACCATGTCTTCTTTGTCTAACCAAATCTGAGCACGTTTTCTTTTCTCTCCCTATGGTCGTCGGCGGGCAACGACGCGTCCGTCTTGCACCATAGATTCTGGACGCACGTGCCTCACTTTCTAACTACCACTCACCTCCTCTCGCACACCAACACTTGTGCCCCTATCTTCCTTTCTTTCTTGCTCCTCTTGTCCAGACACCGCGACGAATCCATTCTTCCAGAGGGACTTTGTGGCCACGTGCTTCCAATCTAACCACTTCTCCGCTTCGCAAGTCGCTGGACATGGCGCTATAACTTACGACTCACTCCCTGCAGGATTCATCCTTGAAGAAAGCAAGCACGCCTGCTACTGCATCACAACATCAAGATCTTCATAATTGTTAGAGCAGCTCAGGCAAGCATGTCTCAGAATTTGGGTAATTTGGATTTAGAAGCGTTCAGGAAGGCTCAGAGGGCAGATGGCCCTGCCACCATCCTCGCTATCGGCACTGCAACTCCACCCAATGCGGTTGACCAGAGCAGTTATCCCGATTACTACTTCAAAATTACCAACAGCGAGCATATGACAGAGCTCAAAGAGAAATTCAGAAGAATGTGTAAGAGTTTCCACCTTTAATTTCATGCTTGTAATATTATATGATCTGAAACTTTGTTTATGGCATTATATTCGTATGATGATGAGGCTGCAATATGTATCTGATGGGGCGTGTGTTGCAGGTGACAAGTCTGCAATAAACAAGAGATACATGTACCTGACGGAGGAGATTCTCAAGGAGAATCCCAATGTGTGCGAGTACATGGCGCCATCGCTTGACGCACGGCAGGACATGGTTGTGGTGGAGGTGCCCAGGCTTGGAAAAGAAGCGGCTGCCAAGGCCATCAAGGAATGGGGGCAGCCCAAGTCCAAGATTACTCATGTCGTTTTCTGCACTACCAGTGGAGTCGACATGCCCGGAGCTGACTATCAGCTGACAAAGCTTCTTGGCCTCCGCCCCAGCGTTAAGAGAGTCATGATGTACCAACAGGGCTGCTTCGCCGGAGGCACCGTTCTCCGCGTCGCGAAAGATCTGGCAGAGAACAACCGAGGAGCTCGGGTTCTGGTCGTCTGCAGTGAAATCACGGCTGTTACCTTCCGTGGCCCCTCCGACACTCACCTCGACAGTATGGTCGGCCAAGCTCTCTTTGGCGACGGCGCGGCTGCGCTCATCGTGGGAGCCGATCCCGTCCCTCAAGTGGAGAAGCCCTGTTTTGAGCTGATGTGGACTGCACAGACCATTCTTCCAGACAGCGACGGAGCCATCGACGGGCACCTGAGAGAGGTCGGCCTCACCTTCCACCTTCTCAAAGACGTTCCGGGGCTCATTTCCAAGAACATAGAAAAGAGTCTGGTGGAGGCCTTCCAGCAGTTTGGAATCTCCGACTGGAACCAGTTGTTCTGGATCGCCCATCCCGGAGGCCCTGCCATTCTGGACCAGGTGGAGGCAAAGCTGAATCTGGATCCCAAGAAACTGAGAGCCACCAGGCAAGTACTAAGCGAGTACGGGAACATGTCGAGCGCGTGCGTGCACTTCATCTTGGACGAGATGAGGAAGTCGTCTCGGCAGAATGGGTGTTCGACCACCGGAGAAGGATTGGATGTGGGAGTTCTGTTTGGATTCGGGCCAGGCCTCACCGTCGAAACAGTTGTCCTCAGGAGCGTTCCCCTGCAGTGATTGAAGAAAACGAACTCTGCTTTCCCATTAAAGCCAAATATTTGTCTATTACAAACAATGCTTTCTTTACATAAGTATCACATGTTTGGATATCCTCTCTGGAAACAGCACCGTTTTGAACGCAGTCCAGCGTTTTGGTTGGGTCGATGTTCTAACATCGTTCACGGTTTTGTTTAGATTGATTGAATTGATTTTATAACATTATATTGGATTTGGTGTCATTTATAAGTTAACAAAGTAATATGTATGAATGGTATATTTTATTTTTTAGTAGAGTATTTTATGTTTTGGTATATTTTATTTTGTTAATAGAATATTTTTTGTTTTTGTCTTTATAATTGGAATGTGTTAATATAATTTTTAATTATTAAATTGTATTTTTAATATATAATTTAAATAATAATATAAAAAAATTTAAATTATATAATAAATTCACAATTTTAAATATTATTATAAATTTAGAACAATTTAACCTTCTATAAATTTTGATTGGAATTTCATGTCATCGATATTTGACAATCATAAGTATTACGTTTTCTTATTTGCAAACAACAACCAGAATTTAGATTTTCTTCCATGCAATGTGAATTGGGCACATGAGCTTTTAAGGTTTTGGGAGAACAGCTTGTTAGCTCAACTCTTCTTTGGCTTTAAGACTTGAAAAGATAATAAAAAGCCGTTGTTTATTTGAAAATATTAAAGAGCAGTTGTTTAATAAGGAGATTTTTCTATTTATTTCATTAAAAAAATGAATTTAGCATTTCAGGATTTATAGGATTTATATTATAATTAGATTATAAAAACTCAACAGTTTAAAATAAT